>JAGKQL010000041.1:43453677-43488975 GCA_018398635.1 Cyprinodon brontotheroides | reverse complement strand
AAAAAGTACTAAATGGATAAGAGGCGCTATTTAGCACGTTTTAAAGACCAAATCCTTTTAGCACGCTGTTGATAGATCAGTTTGTACATTTTTTAGCGTGCGCAGTGAAATAGCTCACGTTTTTATACATGCAAACCTTTATAGATCCGGCCCACAGTGTATACAAACCAAAATTTTGTTTAATATAGCTTTCAGACAGTAACAGCTGTGTATTGAGGATAAACCCTGCAGCCAAGTCATGCAATAGCTTGAAACATCTTTCTGTTTTATCTCCACCCTTCTCCGGACCAAAGAGGATCTTTCTTCTTTTCACCAGTCAACCCTTGTCATAAGACCTGGAGGTAAGCTCTGCGGATCTGACAGCCAAAGCACCTTAGTAGCATGACCCACAGCAAATGTTCAGTAGATATAAGACCCAATCAGGTCCCCCCACACCATTAATACAATTGGATCCATTTTCAATCCTGTTTTTCCTCTGTCGACATCTGAGAGAGAGTTCATGGAGAAATATTTCAATTTGTCCTTAACCACTGCCAATATAAATTATTTAACTTCTCTTGATGTAGGAATCCTTGCAGAATGAAAGATGGCTCCCTTTAACCCGGAATAGATTATTGAAGACTGAATTAGTTTATTATCACTGTTGCACCAAAAATTTAAATTTAAAATCCTCCTTCTCACATATAAAGCCCTAAATGGCCAAGCTCCCTCCTATATCAGAGATCTGATTGTATCTTAAGTTGCTTTGCTCTCAGTCTTTAAAAAAGAATGGAAAGCAGATTTGACTCACCAACTAAAACTTGTAGTCTTACCCGTTTTAGTCTGTGAGGCAGACAGCCCATCTACCTTTAAGGCAAGGCTTAAAACGTTCCTTTTTGATAAACCTTATGGTTAAAGTGGCTCAAGTTGTACTGAGATATCTCAATAATTATGCTGCTATAGACTTAGACTGCTGGAGGACATAGGGACCCCTTTTCATCATTCTGCTTAATTCTTATTTTGCATTATTTGATAATTACTCTGAGCCTGGTTCTGCTGGAGGTTTATCCCTGTTAAGGTTTTGTTTTTCCTCTCCACTGTCACTGCATTCATGCTCGGTGTGAAAGTTTACTGCAGTCAATGACACTATATAAGTCACTGTCACTGCATGCTTATTCAAGAGTAGCGAATCGTGTAAATACAGTAGCTCGATGCAATAAGCTGGGTTTCCTAAGATAGAAAACATTCATAAAATTATAAAGTAGGTTATTCAGGTTATTTATAAACTTAATTTATAAAGCCCCATTAAGCCAAAAAAAATGGAAACAAAGTGCTGCTCTTAACAATGAACTATAAGCTCTGGCGACCCAATGATCTAAGAAGGTAAGTAGGGGCGATGAGCTTAGTGTATATTAGGGCAAGGTCATTCAAACATTTGAAAATAAAAATCTTTTTAAAAATGGACTATAAAGTAGTCTATATCTACTTAGTTGGCATAGACTCTGATGTCAAACATTGTGACCCACAGCCTTGGATTTGTTTTTGTTTTTTATTCCAAGGGGACAGCATAAGATTATTATTATTATTGTTAGATATCCTACATTGTGGAGACTAATGTTGCTTTTATGTATATGTTGGTTAGGGTTAGGGTAAGGGTCCGGTTTTAGCAACAAATTAATGGATGTCAATAACAAGTCCCCATAAAACATGGAAACACATTTAGAGACAACAAACCAAAATGGATCTGTTGAAATAAAAGTGCTGAATTATATCAGGTTGTATGGTTTTGTACTCCATAAACCCACAGAAAAGCACTTATAGATGTGTGTTTTTTCTGCTTTGTTTTGTTTCGGGGATTTCAAATTTAATCTTATATATTTGGCCAACCTCTACTTATGTATTTCAAGATTTAAAGCAGCAAATAAATAGAAGAAAATAAGCTAAATCTGCTCCACTAAATCTTCATCCATTTGTGGGAAAGGGTTTGCTGCATGACTTATTACAAGTCTTCCAAAAGCACTGTGAAAACTAAAAAAAGAAAAGAATTAACAAGCAATTATCGTGTCAGACAGTAGGAAGAAAGGGCTTCGGCAAACTGGAAGCTTGGTGACAGGTGCATTGTGGAAGAAGTGATTCTTGTATGGGGGGTAAGTCAAGTTTCATTACCTGTCTGTTTCTTATGACACTTGGCTGGATACCATCTGACTTGTTACGGGAGCTTTAAATTGGCATTGCAGCCACTATCCATAGAAGGGGAGGTAGGGAAGGAGTAGAAGTGCAGGGTAATAAAAGTATTTTCCTTAAAAGCTCGGTCGGAGAGAAGTTGCACATAAGTCAAGCAGGGTGTGAGATCGGTGAAGTTGAGCTTAAAACTGTCAGCTTGATGGATGCTTTTCTTCTCGTGCTTTCCAGTTATTCAAACATCACAAACAGAACGGCTGATAGGAAAAAAATATATATAAAGGTTCCTTCCCATGTCGACCCACTTAGGCCACATGGTCCTATGTGGGTCACATGGCCCATGTGGCCTTTATTGATATAAATTGGTTTAAATCAGATTCTTGGGGAGGGAAATCTCTTTAAGGGGGTGTAACCTTAGGGGGAGGGGAGTCATGGCAGCTGTGTTGGAGAAGATCTGTGAGTTATATGTATCTTGTTTGTGTCTGGCCCTGTGAGGTGTGAATTTTGAGATTTTTGTTGGACAGACATTTCATGGAGTTAGAAATATGGAGAACAAATTAAAAAAATAAAATATATATATATATATATATATATATATATATATATATATATATATATATATATATATACATACATGTATAAAAAAATGATTAAGAAGATTTTCAAATTTTCAGTTTAGGAGAGCAGGTTGTTTATAATTATTGTTTACAAAGAACGTTCCCTGTACAAAAAATGTTCTTTTAACAAAGTTCAGTTAAACAGTTTTCGCGGGACAGATGGACCCACTTTAGGCGAGACAGACAGTGGGATGTTTTACAACGTTTTATGACAAAATAAAATAGAGACAGGACAGAAACGGCATGCGGGCTGCTGTGGTCAGCGGACCTGCAGCGACTGCCATCACTGGCACTCTGGTTGTGGGAGTAAGACAGGTAAGTGACCCTATAACAGAAGATGATTATCTGTGTAAGTCACTTACCTGGTTCAACAGTTCAGTGCATCCTCTCATAAAAGGTAGGATCAGCTGATGCACTGCCATCGAGATGCAGCCCTGGGGACGACCAGCAACCCCAGTGAGCAGGTAGGAGAGGGATCCAAGTCAGAGAATCAGGTTAGAACAGGACTGTTCTGGATATCCCGGAGTTCGTAGAATCAGCCAGGGGCTCTGTTCCAAACAGGAACAGAGAGACCCAGGGTTCCAGGAATCGACACAGTGTTCAGGCAGGTTCAGAGTTCCAATGAGAGCCCAGCAGCGAGAACAGACAGACTAACTCGGATGGAGACAGGCAGGCCTGCCACAAACAGTGCAGGATCCAACAGTGGTTGAGGGAACAGAGACAAAGACATAGTAACTGCAGGGACATGTACCATAGCCCGACGTAGCCCAGCGCTCCATACTCAGGTGAAGCCGTAGAGTCTGATACTGCTCCATAGAGCTGTGATTACGTGGGGCCGTTCTCGAAATCGAACCAGGAAAAAAATGCCTCTGCACTCAATTGGATATTGACTCTACCAACCAATAAGAGCAAATTTGAGCGCGTGACGTATGTTAAGTTACAGGGCATAGTTGTTGTCTACAAAAAATCAAAGCGCGCAGTTGCACGCCTAGAATAGGGTTGAGCATGATAAGCCTTGATCTCTGTTCCTCTTTTTAAAATTAATTTGCTTGTAAGTGCGATATCTTCTGTGAACAGACGCATTGTAGGCAGAATCTACTCACCTCAACGCCTCAGCGCAGCCATTATTTGTTGTTGTCACCCAAAGCCGCTTTGGTCCACGCGGTTGATTAGGTTATTGCCGTTGATCATCTGATCATCATCATCGTGAGGTAAAAGCCTCGCCCTGACAATTTGATGGGATATCGCCAGAGGGTGGGCTACGATCATAATACTCGCTTACTATGGAGGAAAGTAGCAGCCAGACCGAACTTCCGTACCTCAAACCTTGTGGGCGGGACTAAGTTCGAATGGCTCCCAGGCCAAGCATTATTTACCAGGAACTTCACTAAAACTCAAACAAAACAAGCAGATATCAATAACTAACACAAAATAACTAATGATCTGGCCCCGATGGCTGGACTGAGTCACGTATATATGATTACAGCTGGGAGCAGGTGGATAAGATCAATGATAAATTATGAGAAGGCAGGAGGGCAATGCAGGTGAATGGAGAGAGTAATTAGATCAGCTAACGGCGAAGACACTTTTACCACTTTAAATGCAAAGAGCTGTCAATCATTATAACTGTATTTTTGGTCTAAAGTCTTTTTCATATGAATTCATATTTTGTAATCAAACTATTTAGGTAAAGTCCCAAAATAATGTGAATAAGGTTTCATAGGAACATAATTAGGCATGCATGCGATTGAACTTTGTTTCTGTTATTTCGACACTAAAAAGTCAGTTATTTAATGAAGTGAACAGGCCAGAAGTACCGTAATGCTACCCTCTGCCTACTGTGACCCACAGTGAGATGACTCTTTCATTCCACTTTCAATGACAATGTGTTGAGACTCTTTTTATTCTGGACTGAAATATGATCGCAGAGAAGAAAGAAGTCCCTAAACATTGGAGCACTGCACTGAAGTGCCTCAAGTTTGCAGAACAAGGAAGGCCATTTCAGACGCAATGATGTCACAAAGACTCAAACTCCTCAAAGGAAATATAATTGTCTTATGAGTGTTTGGTAAATGAGAGCAACGTGAGTAACATTGTGGTAAACAGACATACACAGATTGGAGCATTAAAATGATTAGAGAATTAAAGATTTAAAAAGACTCTCGATAATAATTATAATAATTAAGAAGGTCAGTTTCTAAAGACTCCATTTTGTTTCTCTGTGAAGCATCTCTGCTCCTCCTAAGTAACTCACTTTATTAGCGCTTTCCACTTCATTTTATAAGGGAAACTCAGTAAGATGCTGCTATTTATGAATTATAACCCGAGTGCTGCTTCCTTTACAGTATCTCACTGCAGCATTTGTAGTTTTCAGTTTTAGATTAGCCTGTAAGGCCTTATGGAGATAAATCAGTGAAAACACCCTAAAAAAAACCCTGCTACTTTTAACCTACAATATTTTATATGAAAAAGCTGTAGCAAGCTTTCTTGCATTATCTGACAGGTAGCAATAAAAAATGTGTAAAAAATACATTACATTTAAAAAGATTCCTCATTTTTCACCCTAATTAAAAGGATTAGGTTTTAATATCAGGGAAAATATCAATTAAATTATGTATATTATTAGGGAAAAAACAATAACACTGTTAGAAAGATAGTAAAAGGCATAATATAGGGAGAAAGCTTTCTGAATTGTCTCCAACTCTCTTTAGAAAAAATACTTATACAATCAAACTTAAACAACACAAATCTACAAAATTCGGGACCCATTCATTAAATACATACATATTAGGGGGTGGAACGGTTCACAAAATCAACGGTTTGGATTTGGATTCACGCGGTTCCTCGTAGGTCACGGCTTCGGGTTGATTCCGATACATGTTGATTTACACCGGAAAATCCCATAAAAATGTATGAAATTAATGAAAAAATTCCCCAAAAATAATGGATTGTAATTATTTTAAAACGATCCGCGGAACAATTTGGATCATTTCCGTATGTTTTGCTGGCAGGTTTTGAATTTAATCATCTGGCGCATACCCTCACGATCTCCAAGGAACTCCAGAGCGGGCCGGACGGGAACATCAGAAGAGGAGGCCGCTGTAAGGCTTTGCTTTACAAAACGCGATTCTGGAGCAGCGGAGCGAAACGCTGATGGAGTATAAGGGGATTTCTGGGTTAGCATGACATGTTGGTCATGTTGCTGTTAGCCTCAGCAAAGCGTGCTGCACCAATGCTTGCACACTGTTGCGCTTTTATCCACAACTTTCACTTTCCGCATTGGAAATCGCGTAGGTCACTCCTAAGTACAAAATGGTCCCATACAGCAGACCTATGAAGTGCTGCTGGTGCGTCTTTCACTTTTCTTTCCCACACTCACCCGTTTACCCACACAATCCTCCACAACAACTGATTTTTTCTGCTACACCCGGCCCTGCGTTTCGCTTCTTCTTGTTTACTGCTGGGTGGATTGGCTTTGGTCGTTGATACCGGGCCACCTTCTTGGCTCTGAGTGTAAACGCTTACGCCCTAAGTGAGAAAAAGCCGAGCGGTTCGGACGGTTTTCATAAATCATCCCATCCCTAATACATACTGTATATTAGGCTGCTTATTCCCCGCCCAGGGTTTTCCTGCATGGAGTTTGCATGTTCTCCCTGAGCATGCGTGGGTTCTCTCCAGGTACTCCAGCTTTGTCCCTCAGTCCTAAAACATGACTTTTAGCTTAATTGGCTTCTCTAAATTCTGTGCGTGAATGGTTGTTTGTCCTGTGTCTCTGTGTTGCCCTGTGATGGACTGGCAACCTGTCCAGGATGGACCCCGCCTCTCACTCATAGACAGCTGGAGATAGACACCAGCACCCCTCTCGACCCCAGCTGGGATGAAGCATGATGGAAAATGGATTGATAATTGATTCATTAAATACATTTGGACAAAGGATCTAAGAAACACAATGGAAGTTTCATGGTTTTGGTTTTCTTTTTGAGTTTTCATTGGTTTTATTTCCATTTTATGTTATTGTAGTTATTAGTTTTGACTGTAATGAGCCTATTGTTCTTATGTATTAATTCTTTTTCTTATTTTTCTCCGCTTAAAAGAAACAGCTTTTTGGAGGCTTTAACATGCTTGAAAACTCACCACCTGGTGCAGTAAATTGTCCCCCCAGTGAAATTTACGTATGATAATGGAATCCAAAATGGGAGTGGGTTGGGAAATGGTTTTACAGCTTCCCCTAACGTGAGCGCTGGGGGAAAACCGTAGGTCGCAGAGATTTGAGATTTGGAACGTGCATAGAGATCTCACCAAATCATGAAAAAAGTTACATTGTGGGTATGCTCTAAAACCTCCACAGGAAGTCGGCCATTTTGGGTCAAAGGCCGATTTTTGGCAATTTTTCATTTTTGTTGGCGGTCGAACTTTCGCGAACTCCTCCTAGGGACGGTGAGCCATCGGCTTCAAACTTGGCATGTATGCAGATAAGGCATGTGAGATCAAAACTTATCAAACTTTTTGAGTTTTCCAGCATTTTAAAGGGTGTGGCCAGGCCTGCGAAGTTGGGCGTGTTTAGCCAACATTTTCAATACATGCTAATAACTTTTACATATGAAACTGGAATGACACCAAGAAACCTGGTGAGTATTAATCCTCTCTGACTTCCCAACAAAACTGTATATTAAAACTTTTACATAATTGAAGCCACGCCCCTCTGAACCGGAAGTCACGTTTTTACTTGGAATGGTCCCTCTCTGTCCTACTTGACCTCATCAACCCTAAAACTGTGAATGTCAGCAGACAGACAACATGTTGTCCTAACTACGTTTAAGGCACAGAGAGCTTTAGTCAAATGGTGTTGCCCGTGTGTGCATGCATGGCTTAAGTGAGTATGCGTTTAAGCCAGCAACAGTTAATGGCAAGTGATTTCTCTCATTTCATTTAATCAGAAGTTTGCACCAAAAATCACAAGAGATGATCCTAGTCCAACTCCAAAACAGAGGAATCCAGAGCAATATTTGGTGGGCGGGGCTGAATTTCACTACAGCGCCCCCTAGAAATAACAAACTTCAAACCACCAGCCCCAAGCCGTTTTTTAGTCCTAGAATATTGAAACTCTTTGAACACATTTGCACCTCATCAGGCCCTAACTAAAAGCCCTCTCTTGGACCCATGGTCTAAACCCCCCATCGGAAGTCGGCCATTTTGAATTTCATTTTAACTCTGTTGAGAAAAGCACTGACCTCTTTTTAAAAAAATTGTATAAAATCTGGATTTTATCCAAATGAGCTAAAACTTTTCAAAATACGTTCTTTACTACAAAGCCTGCTGTATGCTGGTTACAATAGCGATTCGCCTTTTTAAGATCCGTCACTCTGATTTTTCAAAAGTTTGCGTTCTACCGCCTGTGTAGTTGGCCAAGTGGACGGATAATGCGCAGGAAATAATTCAGCCCCCTAGCCATTATCTCATTCCTAGGCTAATGAAATTTGGTATACATCTGTATGAGCCCCCAACCTACAAAGCGTTTCACATTAGGGCCCATCATTTCGACCTCAAATGCAGAGTCGGCCATTTTGGATCACGTGGTACCCTTATGAAAATAGAATCACTTTGTTAAAATATTTCTAAAAAATCAGTCGATTTCTCGAAAAAGCTGCGACTTTTGGAATATATTCCTTTCATTGCTTCTTGTTTTGATGGTAAACACAAGCATAGCTCTTCTTAAAAGTCCGTCACTCTGATTTTTCAAAAGTTTGTGTTAACAGGAAATTGTTGTTTCTCAAAAAGTTTTATAGCTTAAAGCAATCTTAGCCAAATTTGGAACAGTAGATTTTATCCTTTTGGATTATAGAAAGACATACCAAGTTTTTGCGTGAATCCATACACTGAAACTTATTGCATGTTATGGGGGTTTCAACTGCTTGCGCCCAGTATATGGTTTTCAAGTTTAAAGATTTTCTTTCTTTTAAATTATTATTTATTATTAAATCATCTAAAAATCTAGGACATGGGCACAGAAACTCCCTAACACGTTAATGATTTTTTTCGGGATTTTGTTGCAAACTATAGTTTTTTAATGATTTTTTTGTTTTGAGTAGAGTCGGCCATTTTGAATTACATTTTACCCCTGTTGTCAAAATCCACGGGACCTCTTTTAAAAAGTATATAAAATCAGCCTTTTATCCAAATTAGCCTAAAACTTTCAAAAGTACGTTCTTTTACAAAGCGCTACTGCTAAGCTGGTTACAATAACAGCAAAGCGCTTCTTTAAAGTCTGTCACCTCTGATTTTTCAAAGCGTTTAAGCGTTCTTGGCTTGCTACATTAGTTGGTCAAGTGGACAGATAATGCCAGGATATAATTTTTCAACTGCTACACTGATACTATAAGGCATTCCCGACGTTTAAAGATTTCTCTTTCTTTAAATTATTTAATAAATCATCTAAAAAGAAAAAAAGAATCTAGGACATGCAAGATGTGTTCCATTTGACATTTGTGTGAGCTTTTTTTGGGGATTTTATTGCAAACTATGGATTTTTAATTGTGGCTTTTTTGTTTTGGTAGGGGTAAGGGTGACCTTACCGCGCACGTTTGGCAGTGCTGTTTCTCCATCTTTTGAATATATACTTTGACCCACCAACTGAAGGTGCGCTTACAGCGAAATATCTGACAGATGAGATTCATCCCCAGATATTATTTTTAATCCCTAGTTTAACGCCTTCCTGAAGCCAAAGCTGTGGTTTTCTCCGGCTGGTCCAGAGGTGAAGGCGATGGCGCTTTTTCCGCTTGGCTGGGAAGGAGCAAGGGGGCATGATGCGTAGTCGCTGAGCAGGGCGGCGATGGAGAAAGAGGAGAGGATGAAGAGGAGCAACATTAGGGTGATGAAGAGGATGGGATGAGGTGAAGCAGCAGGCATAGGCTGAAGAGCAGGGACAATAGGATGGGAAGAAAGCACGGAGCCGGAAGGGGTCGCTGTCTCCCCGCTGTCGCCGGTTACATTCAGGCGTGAGTTTTGCATTGGGCCGTCATTTCCATTTTATGTTTTAATTGTAGTTGTTTTTGGTTTTTATTGGAGTTCTTATGTATTTTTTGTTTACCCTCTGTTGCCCAATGTCAGTCTCCTTCTCCTGGCTCCCATCTTGATTCTCCCACCTGCTGATTGGCCTGGTCTTTCTTCCGTCTACCATTTATACTCCTCCTCAACAGTTACTGTTTGCTGGCTCCTCATCATCTCTTGGCTCCTCTTGTGCATTTTCCCTGACGTGTACTGAAATTAAGCTTTATTCTGTATTTTATTTGTGGACTTTTGCTTCTGTTGCCTTTTGGATTATTAAGTCTTCAAGAATCCACCTCAGCTCCATCTCTGCAATCCTTCAAACCTCCACTCAACCTGACAGGAAGAGACTGAATAAAAGTTAGAATTTGCATAACTGTTTTGACTTTGCAGCCGTAATTGAAAAAAGATAAATTTATATTTATATTTTATATAAAATTATTTTTGAGATATTTTCCAAACTAGAACTTTAATCAAATGTAATTTAGACAAGATCCCCAAATGTAAATGTATAAATACAATAAAAATTTTTTTTGTTATTAAATGAGTTTTAAAAGTATTTAATTAATTTTTATGAACGAAAATACACTTGATCATCAGTTAAAATAGTTAATTATCATTTTTCTTTCATTTAACAGCATTTATCTTGACTTCAATGGAAAGTCCAAACGGTTTGGCAGTTTCCATCTCTAGACTTTTAAAGCAGACACAACAATTTACATACAAATATAAACACAAATTAATAAACCCAGGTTGATAAAACTAAAATATAAATTTTTTTTTCTCTCTTTCTGTTCTACAATAACAATTTTTTAAACAATTTTGAACCTGTTTATTAATGTGTTACCGGTAGCTTCCAAACTCTTCAAGTTGCAATAATACAAACATTAATCTGTCAGTCGGTCTCTCTAAGCACCAAAATGCTGAGACAATTAATCCAACAATCAGCAGATGTTCTGTTAATTCTTTATTTGCATTCTGTTATTGTTTTGTAGATCTTAGGAAGCATAAATGATCAAAGCTGAACAGCATCATCAGCCATGGCAACTTGGATTGTGTGAAAACCACAGAAAAAGAAAAAAAAATAAATCATTTTCAAACTAAGTCTGCTTATTTTGTTGTTTGTTTATCAATATTTTTTATTAATAATGGGTGATCAATTACTTAAAAAAACCTACAAAGCTAATATTGCAGCAGTTCATGTCAGGTTTAAGGTCTGAAAGAAAGAATCGCATGGATCTGGGGCTTAGGACTCTCCGGACCTACTTTTAAAAGTAATTTGACAAGTTCATTGATCCTACAGTTGAAAACGTTGCTTCAAATGCTTGTGAAAAATGTTAAAAAATAATAAAACATGACATTTAGTTTTTGGGGGGTTTTTTTGCCCCCAGACCACTTTGCCCATTAGATAACACAGAGCAGATTAGCCTAGCTTAATTAGAAATATAATAACCTGCTAGTGACAAAAGTCTAAAGCATCTTCCAGTCATGGTCAGGCTACCTGATGATTGACAGTTGTACAGGAATTGACTCTGGGGGGGCTGCTCTTAATTAACCTTGGAGACAAAGGTTCTGCTGTTGTATTTCTCTATGCATTTATGTTCTGAGAAATGCACAACATGCAGCTTGAAGGTAAAATGGAAAGCATCTTTGTTAGAAGCAGCTTAATGCTGGCGATAAAACGTGGTTATATTGGATTCCTCCAAACTCCTTCATGTATCATCTGACTGGTTTCAGGGAAACTAAGTCCAGATATTCCCGAGGCAAACTGATGCCGTTTCTAAATATGTGTACTTGTGCGTTTTCATGTGCTTTTGAAATGTCATCACTGTTCCAATTCACTAGACAACAGCCTTCATCATCATCATCTCAACTCTTTAAATAAACTTTGATTAAAAGATTACCTACACCTTTTAATCTACTTTGCCGTTAATAAAGGTCCTTTAGTTAAATTCACAACAAATGAGGCTATTAGGATTCATAATCATTCAGCATTTTATAAAATTTTTTAGAAAAAAGCTAAATATTAGAAGGTATCCGATCCAATTTTGTTTGTTAAGCACTTATAAAACAATCACAGCTGACCAAAGTGCTGTGTAGAAAAAATAAAAATAAAACAGAACTGATAAAAAAAAAATAAAAAAACAATGTTATGCCATATGCCATGATCATACTTTTTGGACATTGGGAACCAGATCTCCAGAACCATCAAGGATAAGTCAGAACCTTTCAGAACCAAACTGCTGCAACCAGACCTTTTGCAACACATTTCTCTCTTGAGTTTCAGAACTCAAGACAGAAATATGTTTGACTTGGAGCTGAATGATTTTTGTTAATAAACTCTTATATTTTGATGAGCAGAAGTTGTGGTGAATTTATTCCCATGTATGTGCAGAATTAACTGTTTGACCAGGATTAGTGCTCGCATTACTCTTTCATCTATTGTTCTAACAAACAGTTAGTTGGACTATATGTCATAAACAGTATATAACAGCTGAAATTATATCTGATTAAATAAGATATGTTACCACCCCTACAGGGGAGGGCATTAAACATCTTAAAGTATCAGAAACATAAATTCCAGGCTGGCTGGGAATAGAAAAGAACATAAAATCACAACAACAACTAAAACATGAGTAAAAAAGCATTCACACAATCAAATGACATTGATTTGAAAAGGTGGGTTTTGACAAGAGATTTAAAAACAGTCAGAGAAGGGGCCTGTCTGATGTGCTGAGGCGGGTCATTCCACAGCTTTGGAGCAGCAACAGTAAAAGTTTTCTCTGAGTTTTCACTTAGTTTTAGGCTCTCAGGAGCAGCTGACCAGCTGACCTTAGAAACCGTAGGTCTATAATGATCTAGAAGCTCAGAGAGACGTGGGGCAAGTCCATTCAAGGATTTAATTTTAAAATAAATTCTAAAATGTATGGGCTGCCCAGTATTCTATAATGGCAGTGGGCTACCATTGTGCGGCGCCCGGGGAGCAGTGTGGGGGTTAAGGGTCTTGCTCAGGGAGACTCTGGGTTCCAGCCGCTAAATGCTCCGCTGCTAAGGCCCTACCAGCCATTTGCACGCCTCTGTCTTGTCGTTTAAAAGATAAATGGCATTTCTGCTCCATAAAGCTGCAGCCATCCTTAATTTTCACTGAGCATTTATATTTAGCTTAAAGTAAACAGAATATATGATCTGTAAAACACAGTTTGAATAGAATGCAAATCATCAATTCGATCTGAATGGTAAAAATTATTTTTAATGCAATGATAAAAAAAAAACTAACAAGCAAAGTAAAAAAAATGCATATAAAAAAAATAAATATGAGATAAAATATGTTTTAAAAGTTTTAGTATTCAAGTTCAGTTTATTTATATATTCACATCACATGTCATCTCGAGAAGCACTTTAAAATTCAACCAGATCATAAGATCAGATTCAAAGTTTTTCTATCCAAGGAAAACTGGTTTATTGCATCACTAAGCATGGCACATGAGGAGGTGACAGTGGAGAATGAAAAACTCGCTAACAGGAAGAAACCTCCAGCAGAACCAGGCTCAGTGGCGGCCATCTGCTTGCTGAGGCCCACTGGGGTTCAAGGGAGACAGAACCGAGACACAAAAAGCAGCTGTAAAAGGCCCCTTCCAGGGAAACACACAGCCAGGCAGGAGGGCAGGCTCTGAGCCAGCTCCATGTCAGGAGGATAGAGAAGGCACATCAGTTGGCTAGTCAGAGAAACAGGACTACACTGGAAAACAGGCCTGATCTCAACATCTAGAAACAAAGGTGTTGATGGGAGCAGCTTCACTGGCTGAATCAAGTTCCCATCAGTAATTTAATCCAGTAAAGTAATTTCCCTCTGGGATTACATTTTAAAGTATTTATTTCTGGTTTGTGATCAAGAGCTAAGGTCCTTCTCCTACCCCGTCTTGATGTTTTACCTACAGCATTTACAGTATTAATGTCATGGTTTGTGTCTGTGTGACTGTTTTGTGCTTGTCTCCTTCTACCACCAGGAGGCCTGGTTCGGTTACTTTCCTCACACACCTGCTGGCGGTTACACTGTACGGAGTGCTTTTAAGCTGCTGACTGCCACCACTACCTCGGCGCCAGAGTGTTTGCCAGTTTTGGTACTCTAGCAAAGCTGAGATTTTCTCTGAGTAAGGCGCTGAGTTTTTGTCAACCCGAGTTTAACTTTGTTTTTGTCATTGCCTCTCGGCAAAGTCATTCTGCAAACTGGACCTTTTCAGACCTCCTCTCAGGAGGGATCAACTGAGTCTAAAGTGGCAATCAGCGTCTCCGTTCCCCTACACCCCGTCCAGAGTTCTGGGTAAACCCTATTCCGCTCCAACGAATCAGACAAACTCTGGAAACCCAACACACAGATTGGAGTCAAGGAACCTTCACTTCTCTGGAAACGCGTGAGTCAACAATCAGATCCTCTACTTCAAGATCAACGAAATCAAGCCTTCCCACTGACCCTGAACTAACAGTCTGTCTTCCCTCGCTTCCCAGCCCTCCGCTGAGCAGAGTTCAGAGAAACTCTGCAAATGCTTTACATCTTCAATAAAGTGTCCGTCCAACTTTTGATATATTGTCTCTGCTGTTTAGAGCTTCTGCACTTTGGGTCAGGACTACTTTAATTAAATCATGACAATGTGCTGGTTTTGCCTCATGTCGGGTGCTTTCCCGAAGCCTTAAAAACACTAATTATCAAAGGGTTTAAGTGAGAAACTTGGAAAAATATATATATAAATAAACTTGCCATGCCTTAACTGAACATTTTTAACATCACTTTTATTTTTCATTAAAAAACAAAAGGGGCTTATTTGTAAAAGATATAAAAGTTTGCCATACCTTTCCAAAAGATTGCAACAGTCACAAACTGAAGAAGAATGCTTTCTTTGTGTATTTTACAAAAATCCAAGTTTCATTTATATCTCGTTATCATTAAAGCTTTAATTGATAACAACTGTGAAAACATTTAATTACGATCTAATTCCATTGGCTATTAAATACTTCCTTCTTAGCAACCAAGTCCACTTCAAGTTGATATTTGCAATAAACACATTATAGACTTATAGAAAACTTGCAAAGGTAAGAAAGGCAATAATTCTTAGAAGACTTTTTTTTTTTTTTTTTTATATGCTTGGATCAAAACAGGGCATAATGTGACCTTGCCACGTACAGTAGGTAGAGATGAAAGAAGCTTTAAAGAATATGAAATGATTTCAGTTTTGGCTGCATGTTGTTCTGTGACGTCACCTGAACGCCTCATGGGTACGGAAACCTGCCGTCTGCCCACAAAGACTGGATTAGAAACCAGCAGGAACTCCAGATTCTGACTTTTTAAGACAACAGATATTTTCATAAATCCATCGACAAACATCAAGTGTTTAAACAAAATTACGTCACGTTTCTGTCTTTATTACAGCTGAATATAAATAAGTCTGGATTTAAATATATATTGATGCTAAATATGTAAAATGCAGAATTTTTCATTTGACCTTTAGGTTTAAGGGTGCATTCAGGTTCCCCTCGCCTCAGAAGCCCCAGAATCTTTTCCCCACCAGGACTGACTTGCAGACAATGCTCATTTAAAACACAAAGCAAATAGTGTTTCATTCAAACTACAGCTGCCCTCTTTAGGACCTGTATTCTAAAGCCACTTTCTGTTGTCCCCTGCTCAAGTTTTTTCCCCATGGAGGAAAACAAAGCTGGCCCCCACTGCATTGCATTTGGTGTGAGGGGAGAGAAGGGCTCGCCTGTTTGAAATAAAAAAGGAAAAAAACCTCTCCACTGAGAGTACACCTTAGAGGTGCACCTTTCGCTTTGTTCCTGCAAGTTGGCTGGAAAAATGAAAAGCAGGGTAGGAGGGAAAACATCAACCAGGTGGCTGATTTGTCTCTCAGTGTTTATGAAAGATTCTTTGATTAAAACTGGGGGTTGGGGGGGTCTGCTGACACCAAGCCATGGTTGGGTTTGCTTTCTCCAAAGGTTTCTTGTTTACAGGGTTACATTAAAAATGTCTGTTGGCTAACAAACCACATCAGCTGGGTTTTGTTGTAGGAAAAGAACATTTTTCACCGAGCTGAAAGCATAAACTGCAAAAAAAAACGGAAATTTCAATAAATCATTTTTTTCTTAAAATAAGTGTATTTTTTCTTTAATTGAGGAGGTAAGTGAGATACTTTGCCAATGGAACAAGACAATTTACATGCAAAATAATAAGATTTGCAATTGTCTTATTTCGAACACATATTAATTATTTATTTGTGTTTTAAGAGTTAAAATACTGAATCTATTTGCAAATCATCTTATTTACCAGTTCAAATTAAGGTTAAGACTAAGTACACATAATTTAAGAAATTAGTACCTTATTGTAGGTCGTTTTTGCAGTTTATTGCAGGTGTGTTTGTTTCTGCTATATGTTTATATATTGGTTTACACCCAGTTTAACAGCATGGCCTCACTTAAAGCAAACTACATATTTTTACATATCAGATTATTGTGTAAAATATGAAACAGATAAATAGAAAGTAAAAAAAAAAAATATATATATATATATATAGTTCAAAATATTTTAAAACCATACAAGAAAACACCCGAGAACAAGAAATAACACTGATAAATTAAATGAATATCCCACCACTGAAATTAGCAGTCATTAAAACCAGAAACGTTCTTTCAGACTATTTTCACATTTATTTGCACTCTTTTGAAAAAAAAGAGGAACCTTCAGCCTGTGAACTGACTGTTACTCCAGTGGCGGAAAACACAGACGCTGGTGAAAAATCAGATGTTTCCACAGATATATTTCAGTCTCCATCAGAGAGACGAACAGAAGAAGAACATCAGCTTATGGTGCAGCTCTGTATGTTGGAGCCGCTAGCAGAGCAGACTGCGCCTCGCAGCAGTGCAAATCACACCAGTGAAGCAGAGCAGCAGGGAGGAGAAGCAGCAGAAACAATGGATGATTTTAGAACTGGAAGACATGACCTGGTTTATCTTTTATTTGAACTGTAAAATCTGTATTGATGCATTCATTTCTATTAATCTATTTGCATTTCATTCTTCTAATGTTTTTTTTTTTGTTTTTTTTATTTAATTCAATAACACATATGCGGGGGGGGTCAAAGACACCATCAAAAGCGTGTGACAATGTAATTTTTACATTTTATAACAGCATGAATCTGTCCAGCATATTATAGAGACTATGAGCAGAACTGGTTTCTGCTGGAGTTTCTATTGTTTTGTGTAGGGAAGATGAACATGAAAGAGAGCTCTTTTTTTGATTATCTTTTTTTCATATCATTAAACATAAGTCCCGATATTAATGGCTACTTTGGGGAAAGGGGTCACCTGGTGACAGGGTAATGAGCTTTTAGATATCCTAAAATACATAGAAAAGGCAATTCCCTTCAATGTCCTCCCTGGTCTGTTAAATATCAGGACCTCTATTTTTTTTTAAGCACTAAGCCGAAGAACGGATCAGATCCCACCAGGCTGTACTGGGTCAGACCTGACCGGCTGTAGTCCACCTGTCAGTTTTACAGCTTTACTGTAGCCTCATTCGCTTCACTACAGGAAAGTAGAGCAAACTGACGTGAGGTGTCGCAGTAATTCTGCAACCATCATCTATGCAACCATTTTCCATATTAACGCTTTTTTGCGCAACCTGTTCCCACCTCAACTGTTTATGAATGATATTGATATAATCATGGACATAATTTTGGGGGGGAACAGGGGGGACCTGTCCCCTGCACTTTTTCAAACGTCCGTTTTGGTCCCTGTCAAGATTTTACTAAAGGGTTCAGACCCAAATACAGAAGACCAAACAGGGACCGAGGGAAAAGGTTTAACAGGTTTTATTGAAGGGATAATGCAGAGAGAAGTGTTGCTCTGAACACTTTTGCTCAGCCCGGAACTGTAAAGTGAGGGGAAGGCACAGCGATGGATTCAGGCTCAGTGGGAAAATAGATTTGTGAACTTCGGAGAAGTGGATTTGGTTGCTGACTCACGTTTCCAGAGTTGTTGAATCTTTGCGGCTGCCAGTCTGTATGCTGTAGTTCAGTGTTTGTGTGGTCCGATTGGAGCTGAACAGGGTTTACCCAGAATGCGGTTGTCTGTATGGCGAGCGTTAGAAACGTGACTGGCGACTCCAGATTTCCTCTGCGTTACTTGAGCAGTCGTGATGGAGATGAATCCCTTTCTCAGTGTGAAGCTCAAAACGATCTCTTGGGGAAAGTGGATCCAAACCTCCTGTTTGAACTAGCTTCGGTTTGAAGCTCAGTTGATCTTTCCAGGGAGAGAAGGTCGAAAAATCCAGTTTGTATGCAGGATGACTTCCTGCAAAAGACAAACAATGTTAAAAACTCAGTTTGACTCAGCAAAACTTAGCTTGGCTAGAGTACCCAAAACTGGCAAACACTCTGGTGTCAAGGTAGTTGCAGTCAGCAACTCTTTTAAAAGAGAATACTCTTTTAACGAGGAAACCATCAGCAGGTGTGTGAGGAGCCGGACCAGAACCAGGCGCCTCCTGGTGGATGAAGGAGACAAACACAGAACACAAACACACACACACACAGACAGGAGTCCTGACAGTCCCCTGCACTTTTTACTGTCAAAAAACAATGTTACGCTACAGTACACAGACAATTCTTGAGCGAAAAACCGCAGTTGAAGGTGAAGCCCACTTCCCTGAGTTTAGTCCGCCAACAAGCTCCTGATTGGCCCTGCGTCTTTTCTTGTGTGATTGGCTGTCAGCGCTGTCACTCCTGAGAGGCTCACTTTACAAACATCTGATACGCCACTTCAGGAATCAGAATGTCATCCATGGGTATAATGAATGACCTCCCTAGTGGCGTCACTTCCAACTGACTTTTGACTCTCAAATGTTTTTTGTTTTTTTCAAATTTAAAGAAAAATGCCCATTTTAGGTTAAAAAAAATGTATTACATGTTTTAGCAATGGAGTGTAAAATGAGCCCCAAGTTTTCATTATTAATATGTTTTTCTTTTAGTTTTTCCATTTGATGGAAAAGTGTGTGTCATGGTTGAGTGCAGGCTTTTGAGGACCCAAACGCAGAGACCAGGAGGCAGAGGTGAGTCTTGGAGATTTAATGATGCAACTGAGGCAGATATCCAAAGAATCCAAAATCGAAAATACTAAGAACCAAAAATAAGATATAAGGGAGAACTCACACGGGAAGCCAGAGACAAGGGAACAACAGAACAACAACAGGGCTGGTGTTTATATGGTGCTAAAGGAAAGCTCTGTGTTTACAGTACACCTTAAAGTTTTATCTCTCCAGTTCGTTTTCCTGAAAAGAGGTCTCTCGGGACAAACTCTTTAAATAACACTTCATAACATATGTATTAAATAACCATTAGACAAGACAAAAGATTTTGATAGAAATTATAAACTTACTCAGATTAGAGAAGTTGCTTAGGGCTGCAGAAGGCAGCTGCTTACACTGGAAAAATTAAAATCTAAACAAGTCATTTTTTCTTAAAATAAGTTTATTTTTTCATGATTTGAGGAGGTAAGTGAGACACGTTGCCAAGACAACTTACATTAAAAATGAGAAAGAAAATAATTGTGTTTTCTTATTTCAAGTGCATGTTATCTAATTATTTATTTTAAGGGTCAAAATTCTCATCCCATTGGCAGATCATATTTTTTACCTGCTTAAATTAGGGCTAAATACACTTAATTTAAGATATGTTGACCTATTTCTAGATAGTTTTTTGAAGTGCACCAACGGGGGTAACTTCGCGGTAAATGGCCAACAGCTAAAAGAAGCATTTTATACATTTCCAGCTCTACCGCCACATCATCACATTTCGGTGTTACATCACATTGTGAAAGCATCATACAATGTTAGCAGATGATGAGACATCCATGGCTCCTGCTTATCAAAATATTACATTTTGTTCTTAACTGAAGGACATCGCTTTCATCTCCATTCCCAAATCTTTGCCAATATTGCCAGAATGAAGACTATAACTGTATATAGCCGGACCGAGGAACTGACCTAATTAGATAAACTAACGGGGAAAACATCAGTTCTGACAGCAGGCAGGTATTATTAAGGTGTAATGAACTCACACATTATCAATGATAATTATTTTAAGAATGGGGAGACTGAACCAATGTCAGTGTTTGGTGAGGTTTGAGGACCCAGATGCAGAGGCAGAGAGGCAGGGAGGCAGAGGCGAGTTCTTGCAGTTTTAATAAATGAACACAGGTCACACAGGCAGGAATCCAAAAATCCAACTTAAAATGATAAACAAACCAGAAAAATGGAGACATTAGGGGAAAACAAGCACGAGGAGGCAGGAAAAGATGAGGAGAGACAAGGAACCAGCACTGAGGAACTGCACAGGGAGAGTATTTAAGGTTGACTGAAAAAAGGGAGGACTAACAAGCTGATTGGGAGCAAGTGTGAACAGAGGCTTCAAGAAAAAGAGCTAAGGAAACGGAAACCAACACAAGAGGGCAACAAAGAAAAGCCTGAGAACTCAAATACATCAGAAAACACAACAAAAAAGGAATTAAACCAATAAAACTTGAAACCAAAGTAAAAGTTAAAAAGAAAACTAAAGACCATAACAACCAAGACAGGTCTAATCAGCAGATTGGGAGCAGGTGTGGGCATGACCAACTAGGAGGAGGCCAAGGGGAAAGGAAACAAGCCCAAGCGGGTAACAGAGGGTAACTAAAGAACTCAGAATTAGTAGAAATCAACTACAAAGACAAAGAACACAAAGAAACTAAAAATAAACCCAAGCAGTTGGCAGAACCCTGACAGTGTGTCACAAGGTCAACATTTATCAAAGGTTTATTCGTGATTTTCACACTGTTAAAGTTTCATATGACATTATTAGAGCTTATTGTTCGGTTTTATGCAGATTAAATATATCAACGATTATATTTTTCAGATCGTATTTTAAGCCAATCCTGTTTTTTAACTCAGATGCTCCTTTTTTAAACAGAAGAGGCGACTGTGGCTTGTTTAGCAGCAGCCTAGAGTCCATCTCCAGTCAGCAGCACTATCAGACTGATAGTCCAGTGAGTGACAGACAATCAGCTGCAGCAGACATTGCCCAGACTCAGCGGTGAGGGCACCAACACATGGAGAATAAGAACGCTTCACTAGTTTTAAAAAGGAAGAGGAGGCTTTGGATGAATGAGGCGGGTTGGATTTTTGTTCTTGCATGAGGCACGCTCTCTTTTTGGTGTATCAGAATACAGGATGCACTGTCTGATTTCTGTGCCGTTGCATCTATCTTGTCCTAATTCAAACCTCTGGTGGTTTATGTGGCTGAGATCCTGTTTCCAGTGGAGCCACCTGACCATGAAAAGAGTGTCTGTGTCACGTTGCCCAGGGGCCGGCGTCTGAAAGGCAGCTGCTCCGTCTGCCCACAGGAGCAACCGAAACACGCTTTAAGCAAAAACAAGCGGCTCATTTTCAACAAAGCAGCTGATGAAATTAATAGAAAACAATCACCGTCGGATTTAAACAAGCTGTGAAAGAAAGATGCATTAAACTGAAGAGAAGTAAATTATAATTATAATGTTATTTAGTTTTGTTTCTTTAGAGGTCTGGACAAAGCTCATCCATTGTAGCACATCCATAGTAGACATACATTTTCTACCTGTTGTGGAGCACAAGCCAACGGTATATTATCACCAATTCTGAACTGGATTTAGGTCTGGATTGAAAGCGAGCTTCTAATAGCATGAGATCCTGCTTGCATCTCCTGGAATGTATTGTTCAGGCTGTCGCCCATTACTGGGGAGCTCTGCATCTCCTTTCCTATTTAAAGGAATAGAGGACAATCATTTATTTCTCAGGTGGATCATGTTTAATAAGTGGTCCTCCTAATTGTCAATTATTCTGGTGATATGTTTACATAAAGCCCTCCTACGTGCTCATCCCTGTTAGCCATCTTTTTCCGGGCACTTTCAGGCGTATATCTGTGGTGAAGGCTACGGTTTCAGACAGTCATTTATTGAAGCTCACCTTTCTCTCCGCGGTTCTTTGAAAATGGCCGAGGGTCGTAAGAGAAAAAGTGTCTACAAAAGTGAATGAGAAGAAAAAAAGGCTCCAGAGGAGGCAGATATATCCCAGGAGTGCTTGCAAGGAGTGTCCTCCTCACAAAGCATTATGGGATTTGCTGTCACAACGGCCCGGCTGCCGCCTACCCGACAGAGGAGACTAATAACAAAGATGGTGCAGCACCGGGTGCAGTGGAGGAGGAGTTACGTGACCAACGGAGCAAAAATCAGTGATCATCTGTCTGAACGGTCAGTTAACTAAGTTCACTATAAATTCACCATATAGTCCTTGCTCTACATGGTGATTGAGGTTACCCCAGGGGTTATACTGCAGAAGGCGGGGCGTTCGAACACAGTAAGCTTTTATGAGCTATGAGGGAGCAGCAACTTTTAAACAAGAGCGTGCACGAGGAGAGTATGTACGACGGAGTATTAGGACCACACATGAAGAGAAAAAATATTTTTGCCATGACTGAGATTAAGCTCGACATGTCGACGTTAAACGCCTCAACATTTTAGTGAATAAAGTTGAAATGTCATGTTGAGTTTAATCTCCAGTGACGTCGACTCTTAAACCGCCCCGTCGACTTTAAACTGACGCCATTTCGAGAATAAAGTTGAAAATGACTGACATGTTCTCGTAAATTCAGAACTGCGAGCCTAGGGTAAGCATGGGAAAGATGTTGCGTTATTATTGGTAGGCCACACGCTTCCTGTGATGATTATACAAGTTGCAGCACGCCAAAGACTACCTTCACTCTTAAAAACGCAGACTGCGGCTGTGGAGCTAGCAGTTTGTCTTTTCTCCCAAACTTTGGAATCATTTGAGATTAAAGTCGTAACGTCGATATATCAATCTTTATTCCTCGATTATGTTGAGTTTAATGCCTCCATTACGTCGTGTCAAGCTTCCATTACGTCGACATGTGATTTAATCTACGTCATAAGCAAAAATATTTTTTCTCTCTTCATGTGTGGCCCTAATACTCCGTCATAAAATTCCACTGGTGATGGATTTGCACGTTAATTTTTGGAGTGGAGAATTCATGAAAAACCTCCACAGTCATTTCAAAGAAACTCTCGGGAAATATAATTTGCACATTTTGTAAAGATTTGATAAATATTGAAAGATTTTCTATTTAAGAAATGAAAAAAAAAGATAATTTAAAGGGAGAATGTAGACTGAGGAGAGTGAGTCGCCATAAATATGAGGGATGAAGAAAGATGGTTAGAATCACACAATTAAAAGCACCTCTGGTCCCCTGGGTTGTAGAAATACTACAGCAGGTACTGAATGTAAACATGCAGAAGATCCCTCTGTAATAATCTGGTTTTGTTGGTGCCATGATGGAGCTGCAGAGCCCTGCTCTAGAGGAAGCTAAACCTCTGATCCTGAGCAGCCGACAATAAATTTATTTTCTTTTCCATCTCTAACCAACTAACTTTTCCTTGCAGAAAAAAATGATCATATGGATAGAAAACTTAAATGTCCAGCCTTAAAACATTCAGAAGTTGTTCATAACAGTCCAATTACAGATAAAAGCACCCGTGGATAAATACACATCAGGTGATCAGAGTAAAAATACCCAAAAATGTTCCATTTGGAGGAAAAAGGAGCAATTTCTGTCCCAGAAAACCATCAATAAGGCATGGTGATGGCAGCATTGTCAGAAAAATCTTGTTACTTATAAAAACTATCTGACTTACTTTCATACTATGCTCCATGATCTTCCCCATTTTGATGAGTTATAAAGTTGCTGCGTCAGTAGGGAGAATCTGAAATTTGATACGATAAGGAATAGTACACTGAAAACGTTAACGTATTCGTTTCTCCTCACCCCATGCTGGAACCAACACTCTCACCGGTACTTTTTGATGTCAGCCATGCATCTGGAGATCTGGGAAGCTTCTTGCTGTCTGCTGACATTCAAATAATGGAGGTCTATAGCGCCCGAGGCTGAAAGGTCCAGGAAGTCTGCAAAAACGTGTCAATATTCATCCATACCGTCGTCCAGATGCATTTCAGAGTGTCCTGGAGTGGGTGGTGTCCATGAATTTACTTGAGCTTGAAGTCATTAAGAATGTTTTGAAAGCGCAAAGCAGTAGTGTATAGGATTTCCTAAAAAGCGCGTTCACGAGTCTTACGGAAACCGCGACGAACCAAACCAGATGAAAGTGCGCATTCAGCGTCTGCTCTTCGAATAATGCAAAGCGTGAAAGAAGAAAGAAATGTGCTGTTTACCTGTGTGCAAAGAAGAAACAACTTGAAAAGGAGAAATGTCTGAGGACTTTGAATGGTGAGGAAAAGCATGAGTTCTTTGCCCGAGCTGAATCGCGCTTTTTCATCCTGTGTTTGGTCTACCCTGGCAGTTTCCATAGTGTCGTAACGGCGCTTCCTAGAAATCTACGTGTATGCTCTAAAACATTCTAAATGACTTCATATCTCGTAAATTATGGATTCTACCCACTCGGGACACTTGGTACATTGGCCCGAGCAGTATGGAGGAATATTGACACGTGTTTTGTGGACGTTATGGACGCTTTTCTGCCGCGGGCGCCATAGACCCCTCCATTATGAATGTCAGCAGACAGCAGAAGCCTCCCAGATCTCCAGATGCATTTGAGATATCAAAAAAAGTACTCACAGAGTGTTGTTCAGCATGGGGTGTGAGTAAAAATGAAGGCTAATCATGTTTTGGGTGTTACTATTCCTTTAACCTGTGATCTGTCAATTCAAGTTTTTAGAAAAAATTGTTTGGATTAACAAAACCAGTTTGTTTTTTCACAAGCACATTTTACACATTGAAACTGAAATTGAAAAAAATAATTGTGAAGAGTGTTGTTAGACTTATGGTCTTTACTAACAAAGAAGGAAAAAAATTACACAAAAGATTAGACAACTTGTCTTTGATTTAGCAAATATTTTTGTTTTTTCTCCTCAGTTTCCACACCTCAAAAACAATCTAGAAATCAATTAAAAAATTCTTAAATTAGGTGTATTTAGCCTTAATTTGAATAGGTAAAAAAGATGATCTGCCTATGGAATTAGTTTCTTACTCTTATAATAAGATAATTAGTTAATATGCACTTGAAATGAGACAATACAGTTCTTTTTTTCTTATTTTAAATGTGAATTATATTGTTCCATTTGCAAAGTGTCTCATTTACCACCTCAAATCAAGAAAAAATGCACTTATTTAGATTTCAATTTTTTGCAGTGTGTGTCCATAATGGATCCTCCCTCCATCTGCAGCTCAATCTTAACAACTCACACGGAAAGAAAAGACAATTAGAACAATTTTATTGATACAAATACTTTAGTCTTTGGTGGGAAACAGGAGTAAAGAAAAGGGATGTTTCCCCGGGCCTGAAACTAGTGGTGGCGTGGATTTGATGTTGGTCGGTCTACAGACTGCTGGTTGGCGAGACGGTCTGCTTGAGCTGTATGGAGAGATCCAGGGGACTGCGTGAGCTGATACTAGTGTTTCACTGTGGGACCTGGAAGATGAAAGTCCAGCTTGAAAAACACAGGTTACAGGAACCTGTCCATGATGGGCAAGCATGAAGTGACAGTAGAGAAGAAAAACTCCCCATTGGGGAGAAACCTTTGGCAGTACCAGGCTCAAAATGGCGGTCTTCTGTTGGGCCTGTTGAAATGAGACACGGAACGCAGTAAGAGGTCGGCAGAATGACACTCTGATGAAGTTTTAGCTATGATGGTGTAGGAGGGGGGTTGAATTGGGTCCTGCATAGCACATCCACTGCCTGCGCTTTGGGTAGCAGACTGAGATGTGGATTAGGAGACCTTTTAAGATGAACTATGGATGCTGATTGGTCGATGACGGAGGCAGATTAAGGTAAGTAATCGTTTCTTCAGTGGAACTTCTGCCTAGGCTCCATTTCTTGGTTTCTTCAGGGGTTGTTCTGATCTTCTAGCCGAAACCAGTTTGCCTCTTTATTTTATAAGTTGTGGGATTTTTGCTTTGATACAGATTTAACACTTTACATTCACTCCTCTACCGAGGTCCTCCACCTGCAATCTGCAGAATATCAAGTCTTTTTTTATTCATCCCAGTTATTTGATTTTTTTGAAATCTAATTATGAAAATGATTTAAATACATCAATTGTCTGCTGTGTGACCTGGTGGTTAATCTTTTTGCCGGGAGACTTATGGCAAACGACTCGCTATTAAGGTGCACAGTGTTGATAGGCTTATATATATGCTTGTGATGCTGAATACTAGAAATCTACATCAACATTCCTCTCAAATATGTTTCAAGTAGCTGAAAATAATCCACACATTCTATTTTCCGTGACTTCTCTGAATTTACTCATCATTCTTTAAGCGCTGAACAGTTGTGGCACAGATATTTCCATATCAACGCCGTAAATGATGGAAATAAGTTTCAGACAACGCAGACAGGAACAGAAACTGCAGGAATTAACCTAAGAACCTGCAAAATCGTGGATATAGTACAGACAATCAAAGTAATTTGAACGATGCGAACAAAGGTCATTTTGATTTTGGATTAGATTTGTATAAATCATGAAGGAAGTGAGAAAACGTTGGACAGACAAAATTTAGCTTTCCTAGAGCAGAAGAGAAGGCATGGAAGCGCCGAGGCTCTTGTCTCATTGCCTGGAGGCTGCAGTGGCTGGCATGCTGTGAATAGAACAGCTTCAAGAACTATTGTGTTCCAACAACAAACTGTTTAGTGATGAAAGCATTACATTTCACAGGTTTTATTGCATTTTCGTGTAGACTTTCACCACTGACAGATTTGATGGACCACCTACAAAGACTTTACTCGCGCCATCGTTTTTGTAGACAAAGAAAAGAAACTGAAGGAGACACCATGTTAACCAGAGCGCACCGCACACTCCAAACATAAAAGCTTGAAACAAAATTATCCCTGGATTCTCAGGATATGTAGGAATTCTTTATCACTACAGTGGAAAAGCTGGTGGTACTGCAGCGTGTTGAGGAAGTCTTTAAAGAGAGAAGGTTCCACATATTTTCCATGATACATTTCTCAATTTAAATTTTTATTTTAATGGAAAAGTTCGGTCATATTTAGAATTAAAACTTCTTAAAGTACTATATAAAATTATTACATACCGTTTAATAAATGATAAGTGTTTTTAATTCAGAGTAATTTTCATCTGAATGTGTTTCTTTTACTGGAGGCATCCATGTTTGTCAAAGAACACTACTGCTACCTACCCTGGTTTTGGACAGTTTGTCACGGTTCGGTATCGGCTGTTGATCAAGGATCCCAGTGCTGTATCTGGTGTTTGTCACAACGCTATTATCCAAGTCATCTTTGAAAACATTCTTCTTCCAAATGTTGGCTACATATTACGGGTTTTTTTACTGGCCAGGAAGTTCGCATGGCATGGAAATCCTCCCTCTTCAAGTTAGCTTATCCAACGGCGATGAACCCGTCCATGGAGGATCAGGAATCGGAAAGACTCTCGAATAACCTCTTTTTTTTTTCCTGTTTTACCCGATGCATGATTGGTATGAATGCAGCAAAGCAAGAGCTTCACTGCAACTACAAGTATGAGAGACGAAATATAATTCAATTCAGTTTATTTATATAGCGCCAAATTCACAACACAAGTCATCTCAAGGCACTAACAGTTGGTTCAACCCAGATCATCCAGTCAAATTTTATACAAAGTTTTCTATCTAAGGAAACCAGTTGATTGCATTGAGTCTTATTGACTCCAAATACAATCCCTCACACTAAGCATGCTTGTACTGCCGACAGTGGAGAGGAAAAACTCCTTTTGAACAAGGAAGAAACCTCCAGGGAGAACCAGGCTCAGTGTGAGCTGCCATCTGCTGAGGCTTCCTGGAGAAGGGATTCAAGGGAGACAGAAGCAGAGATACAAAGCAGAAAGTAAAAGGCGAGTCCCCGTCCAGGAAAACACACAGCCAGGCAGACGAAAGCCCGAGCCAGCTCCCATGTCGGAGGGATGAAGAGAGCACATCCAGTTAGTCACGGTCAGAGAAACAGTGGACCACACACTGGAAAACAGGCCAATCTCCAGCATCTACAAACAAACGCAGACTGGAAAGAAGGTGAGGAGAGCAGTGAGAACTGCAGAGAGTATCTGCATCGGGGATCCTCTCCCCTAAGTAAAAGATATGTTCTTCCAGCGCTGTTTGTCCCGAGCCCCGCAACATTCATCAATGACCCGTCACACCCCTACCATGGACCATTTTTCCTGCTGTCCTCTGGCAAAAGGCTTCACAGCATTCGAAGCAGGTACAGCAGATTCTGCAACAGCTTCTTCCCCACTGCCATCACACTGCTGAATGCTGAATAAAACAGAAAAAAAGCACTGAATGTTGGAAAACTGAAAATCATATCTCAGTCTTATATTTACATTTCATCACTGCTGCACTTTGAGAAATGCAATTATCTTGAGAGCTGTGCTGAATGAAATTTGGTTTTGCATACATTGTGTGTACAAAATGACAATAAAGTTTGTCTTAGTCTAAATGTAAGACTAAGGAGTTTAAAATCTGAACTTTTGTTTATATAGAAACTAAAAAAAACAACCAGAGCCTTTATGTAGCTGCCATAACTGGTGAGGGAAATCTTCAATCAAATTTGAAGATTGAGAGCTTATTGTTGACAAAGGATAAAGTAGATTATAATTTTAAGAAATTTTTAGGTGGCTTTTGTAAAAGTGATTTTAATTTGGCCTAGAATGACTGTGAGTTGTCCTCTCTCTGCTCCAGCTCTGACACCACCTACCCATCCCTGCGGACCTCTTCTATCTCCCACTGGTAGCCTCCACAGCTAGCCCCAGCCAGTCCTCCGCTCTGGTGCTGTCTGCTCGGCTGGCTTCCATGATCTCCTGCATACATGGCTGCCTCATCTCTCTCTGCCGGTTCATCTACTGCTCCTGTCTGACCAACATAGGGGCACTAGCCGTTTTTTTCCGCTTTCCGAAGGAAATACAGGAAATATGACTCACTCCATAAAATCCCTGTCCACCATGTTGAGGTGAAACTGATAACCAGTAGACTTTATGACATAGTGGAGCCTTTTGCCCATCCAAAAGCACACAAAACTGACTTTTTTTTTCTTATTTGGTGTGAATGCACCATTAGTGTTGCTATGATATTAAAAGTATTTCATCTTATCTTAGATATTCCAGTCAAATACAGAATAATTATGTTGTTTTTTTCTTTCAGTGAACTGAGCTGACTGGTTTCCTGATTTGATAATTTGACTTCTGTTCTTGGAGGACCTGTTTGGCTTACTCTAGATCATAAATCATCTTTTACACCCTGTATGTAAAAAGGAGCGCAGGTCATTCATCTCTGCTGCCACCACACTCTACAATGCCACACTACAACAGCAATAACTTGTGTAATTTGCAATTTACCATATTATACCCCGTTCAATAACTGTTTATCTATATTTGACACCCAGACCAATTACTATATATAGAAATATAAAATATCCATCTATATAAATACGCTACAGACAATATAACAGTGTTTAGTTCATAAGAAAGACGAAGAAAATGTCATGTTAAAAGGAGTTACACCATGAGATTCCATTTAGGATCAGCCTCAGGTGTGCCCTGGGTTCCCCAATAGATGACGTGTCTGCACCGTTTTAATTGGTTCAAATATTCAGACACATGGATAAAGGAATCCCTCTCTCCATCATTATGTTTTGTACCAACGTCTCATTCTCTCCACAATGACAGCCTCGGAGGTCCGCTGGTTAGCACGGTCCTCTAAACATCAGAACTTTTTTTTTTATTACACACCAAATCAGTAAATGGGCCATATACTGAAGCTTAAAAGTATAATGCATTTGCCGAAAATTATTTTAAAAAGTACTTTTGTAGAAAAGCAGCAACAGAAAAGTGAGCATTTAACTTAATACCCTGAGCTCTGTGAGCGCTTCATTGGAAGCTGCTGCTGCCGCAGTGCATGCTGGGACAGCTGTTAATCTTGAGAATGGACGAGTCTGCTCTGATGCATGCTGGGTAAGGATGGAGGGGCAAGAACAACATCCAGGGGCTGAGGGTGATGAAGTTTCACGAGCACGAGAAATGCTTTGGCTTTGGCTAAGAGATAAAACATACCGTAAAAAATATAAGCAAGCAAGGAGCGAAGAAGAGATGCGTCTGAGCAGGTAGAGAGACAGAAGATGTTATGAAACGGTTGACATTTTTTGGAGAGTTACTTCATGATTTCTAAATCTGCTGATCCAAAGTAGTCTGCAATGAGGATCCAAAACACTGAGGGAAACTGTTAGATTTTATGACAGTACAGTGTTTCCGTTTCCTTCAGGCGCAATGAACCCGGAAGTTAAAGGTCTAGTGCCCCTAGTGGCTTAAAGTTACACAGTGTTGCTTAAAAATATTTAAAGAAAAAGTCCAGTCAACAAGGAATAATAAAACTAGTGATTTAATTAATTTAGCGTTAATCACTAAAAAGAATAAAAAGCAATAATCTTATCTTCTGGATCAACAAGTCTGGAAGCTGGCCATTTTTACCCTAATACAGTAACTCCTCCCTTCTGCCCATCTTCCAGCAGTGATGGTGCGGTAAACCTAGCAAAAATCAATGGGAACTTCACTAGACACATTCTGAATCAACAAATACTATTGAAGATTTCCAGAAGGACTTTCACCATTGAAATTCACCAGTGCTATAAATGAAACAATGCCCACGCATGGCAGCTGGATGTTGGAATACATCGGGTAAAAGTGAAAAAAAATAATGTTATTTCATCTTTTCTGATTCCTGGATCCTCCACAGAGCGGGTTCGCTTCTGCTGGATAAGCCAACTTGAAGAGGGAGGGATTTGCCATCAACTTCTGGCCAGAGAAAACACGTAATATGTAGCCAACATTTGGAAGAAGAATGTTTTCTGGTGATGACTTGGATAATGAAGTGCTAGGCTTGGACTGGTAATCTCTGATTTCAGCGTGCGAGGGGCGGTCCTCCTTAAATCATACCTGCCCAACACTTACTCTCAGGCCGAAGCTCCTACCTGTGACAGTAAATAACTCAAGGAGCTCAAGAAGTAATACCACGTTAACTACCTAAATGATGCATGCAGTATGTAGTCCTTCCTTGTCATGCACATCCCGGTGACGGTTGGCATATGATGTAATTTTCTATTTCTTTAAACTGTAAAATCCTTGCAACAAACTAGATTATAATAAAACTAAAATGCTTTCCTTAAACCAAACAATGATGTTCCTCTTATATTTGGTGAATTTATGTTCGAATATTTTGCAAAAATATGTTGCGGTGCATGATGGGGTTTTGTATCTGTTTACATTATTCCATTTCATTGCCCACATGCCACCTAGAATCACAGTGAATGCTGACACACCACTGAGCTTTCATGTATTCATTCTTGAAGAACTTCATGTCTGCCTCTATATTGTATTGTTTTATGTAGGGTGCTTTTAGAGGCGACTTACGATGTAGAGCTAGTATGTGTGAGTGGGTTTCCTGGCTGGCTTTGTGCAAGTGTGGACGTTACGCAGCTGTCGTGTCTGTGTTAATAACCAAAGCCAGGATAACTGCATTATAGAAGTCTTGTCTAGTGATGCTTGAAGATAGATCGGTTAATCCACACAGTGTAGTCGTGTAGATTAAAGAATGCCAGAGCCAAAAATCATTCCCAGTCCGAGCCTGAATGACAAACACCAGATGGGCTACAGCACTGGGACTTGATCAACAACCGATACCGCGCACGGTGGACGCCACAAACCAGTAGGTGGCAGTAGTGTTCTTTTGACAAACATGGATGCACTCCGGTAAAGCACAGCCATTCAAATGAAAAATTAATCTTTATTAAAAACACTTATCATTTATTGAAAAATATGTAATAATTTCTCTATATTTAAAGTTCTTTCAGAAATTTGAATTCTGAATATGATGCGACTTCTTTTCCTTCAAAGACCAAACAGTTTGAGAAAGATGAACAGCTGATCTCTACTACAGACTATATTGATTAAATGCTTCAAATCTCCTGTCCTTACATTTGTTTGGAAGGTCAGACTGCTTCATTTTATCATTACGTGTTTCTGGATATAATCTTAAACAAAAACCTAAGTTAAAAAAAAAATTCTAGATAAACGAAGGAATGTCATATTGTGAAAATATTATGATAAATGCCCATTTTTACAGGTGCTTGTTATGGTCATACCTCATTTTTAATTCTGCGAGCCAACAAAGTCTTCCGTTCCTTTAACATGGAGGTTGATTGCACAACTTTCCATCTCAGGTGTTGCCTTTTAGAACGGCTCCCTATAACCAGACAGTGTTGAGAGACAACAGCATTGTGGCATTGTCCAGTGACATTTGCATTCATAGAAAACTGGATATGTTGAAGTAGAAACTGAGAGGTGTGTGTCATTTTAGATGTCATCAAGGCATTCACTGTTTACTGGTAAAATCTATAAAAAGGCCTGCAATCTGTTAGCTTTTAGTGAGCCTCTGCACAATTAATGTGATGTTCCTGATCCGCAAATAGAGGAGGGCTGTCATCTCTTGCATAGATGTCTGAGCACTGTTTAGCTGCTGAATGGGAGATAGGCCCTCATGATTGCCGGGAAAGCTGAGCTCAGTTTCCCTCTTGAAAAGGCAAATGCAGAGAAAAAGAGAGGATTTACCCCTGCAGCACAAAAGAAATGACAAAATCTCCTCTGTTTTTTTCAGTCGCTTCTTTTGACGAGAACACCCAAGCCACGGCTTAAAATAGAAAGTTAACGGCTCACGTCATTCAGCTGCTGACAAGCAGATGATAACAGACCTTGCTATAATCTCTTTGTGTTGTATCTGAATCCCTAAACAAGCTCCTGAACAGCGACAGCATTTATGGAAGAAGGAGGTCCTAGAAGTTACTAAGTGGTTCCTATCTGCTGTGGAGAGCAGGCTCTCAGTGCACTCCGACACATGCTGATACGTGCACTTCACTGACAGTAGCCAGAAATATGAAAGCTTCATTTGCTGAAAAATATAAAAAAGAAAAAAGAAACATTAGAAATAAAAATAAAAAAATGTCCAATCCCGGTTGTCCATTTATTTAATTACCAGATCCAACAGAGGCGGACATTATGCTGAGCTACCTAATGACAATATGTTAGCTATCTATATATGTATTTGGGGATGGGATCGATTTATGAAAACCGGGCCAGAATACCTTGATTCGACTGGTCTCGGTTACGGTTCAAGGCGGTGTATTTAGATTCCAGTTCATTGCTCTTATAGAGGAAGTTTGTATTACACTCTAGAGCAGAAGGTGGCGGTACTGCTGACCAAAGCCAAACCGCCAGTAGTAAACAACAAGAAGAAGAAGAAGCCAAGCTTAGCGTAGCCGGAGTGTAGCAGGGAAAAAAATCAGTTGTTACAATGGCCGGATTGTGTGGGTATGGCGATGCAGGGAAAGAACTTTGGAGTTGGAAGACGCCAGCCAGCAACACTTTATAGGTCTGCTGTATGGGGCTTTTGCATTTAGAGTGACCTACGATGACGGGCGGAAAGAAAGTTGTGGATAAAAAGTGCAACAGTGTGCAAGCATTGAGCAACACGCTTTTGTTTATGCTAACAGCAACATGTCATGCTAACCCGAAATCCCTCATACTCCCGTCCAGCAACCCCGCTGGCAGCTCCAGACCGGACTGCTCAAATCAAAAGCCTACAGCCCCTCGCTGTCTTCGGCCCGATCATCCCCACTCTGAGTTCCTTGGAGATGGTAGAAAGCAGTGGTAACCTGACAACAGCCAGATGCATGTAGGCAGAGCGAGACATGCATCTGGCTGTTGTATGGTGTTCATAGCAATCGCCAGATGATTAAATTCAAAAACAGCAAAACATCTGTGGAAATGATCCCAGGGTTTCCTCGCGAATCATTTAAAAATAATTACAATCCCGATTATTTTTGGGAGGATTTTTTCATTAATTTCATAATTTTTTGGAATTCCAATTGTAATAATCCTTCATGTAATAATAGTCTAAATCCCAAAACCGCGGACTAGAAACATTGAATCTAACCAAACCGTGGATTTTTGTGAATCGTTTCACACCCCTAATATAATATATATATATATATATATATATATATATATATATATATATATATATATATATATATATACATAAGATGTCTGCTCCTAATGGCCCAGTGACAACTGGTACCACTGATGCTTTGACCTTCCAGGTTTCCTCTCCAGCTCTTCTCTGAGGCTCCTGGGATTTCTCTAGTTTCTAGTGTCTTGCTTTTTCCTGATGTTGCAGTCACTTGGTATTGCTATGTCGGCTATCCTCTGCTTTTTGTCCATCGCCACAATGTATGGTTGATTTGCTGTTCTATATACAGTATATGTCACGTTGGAGTTGGAGGTTTGACAGGAGCCAAATGCAGACACTGAAGCTTAATAACAAAAAGGATAACAGAAGCAAAAATCCAAAAACATAAATCTACAAATTCAACAAAAACTGAGAACCACGAATACTCACAACAAGGGGGCAAAGAAAAAACGACAAACCAGCAAAGTGTGACTGAACAGAAGGAAAATATATGGGAGAGAGAAAAAAAAACCAGGCTAATTAGCAGATTGGGAGCAGGTGTGAACAGAGGAGTCTAGAAGGGAGCTGGGGAAAGGATACTGACACAAGAGGGCAAACAAGAAATACCTAAGAACTTAAATCTAATCAAAAAAAAACCAGAACAAAAAAATTGAAAAAAGTCCAAATAAACTAAAAGCCGTTTCCTCATCATAACGAGATAATAATTTTCTAATTAGAAAACCGTTTTCTCATGATAACGAGATGATTGGTGTGTGTTAAAACTGATTACATCCTTCAATACCACAACAGCAGGAGAGGATTTATAAGGACAAGTCATGGCAGCCTATGTGTGCTTCTGTAAATAATCCTGTGTTTAACTTTTAAGTAACAAGACGACGTTGTTGGTTTGATGATTTGCTTCCATTTCTGATTCATAAGCAATTAGACCTATGCCTCTAGCGCCTTAGCGCCAGGTGTTTTCTAAACAGCCCCAGTGTTACGCCTGTAAAAGGTATAAGATGCATTAACCCCCAAATTGAGTCCAGATTATAGATTTTCATTAAAAATCAGTCAGATTTGTTTCTACTGCATTCCATGCAATCCAATCATCCACCATGACCTGACAATGACTAAAAATAAAAAGCAAACTAAAAAACTGAATATTTGTGCACATGCGGTACCGCGACTGCACAACTACAGGCACCGCAGGCATGGAGGGACTGGGAATCCAGGGCAGTTGACCAGTCTCATTTAGTTATCATTATCTCAAGAAACAAATTAATGGTTTAAGCGTGATAACGAGATAGTTATGTCATTATTTTGAGAAGACAAAAGGAAATATAACAAAAGTTGAG
>JAGKQL010000041.1:43419422-43433684 GCA_018398635.1 Cyprinodon brontotheroides | reverse complement strand
TTCCTTTAAGGAGAGACCTTTGGCCGAGGTTGCCAGGTTGTTTAGTTAATTTCAGCTTATTTATTTGGCTTCAATTTATAATATGTCATCTGAAGGTACTTTAAAGAAACAATTCAATTAGATCATCTAGTTAAACTGGTAGTTTTCTCTCTATGAAAATCCAGCTGATTGCATCGAGTTATAAACTTTGCAGGATTTGCTCCTCCTGGATGCGAATGTGCAGACAGTAGATATTTACCTTGTGTTGTTAACTGTACTGCAACCCTTACGCCTCCAGCAGAACTAGAAAAGGAAAAGGAAGAAACCTTCAGCAGAACTAAAACCAGGTTTAGTGTCAGCAGAGACCGAAGCAGACACACAAAACGAACATAAAAGCATTGATCCTGTCATGATTTTATCAAGAGCTTGGACTCGCATGCAGAATAAACCAGTTCAGAGAGACAAGGAAAAACGTTTAACAGGTTTATTGAGAAGTTTTGTGAAGTTTCCAGTGTTGCTCTGAACACTGCCCAACCGGAACTGAAAGGTGATGGGAAGACACTGCGGCTAGTTCAGGTTCAGTGGGAGTGATTCTCAAACTTGAAGAGGAGAAAAGGTTGGCAGACTCATGTTTCCAGAGATTAGGTTTACTCTTAGACTCCTGCAGGTGAGGAATGTGTTCCGGTGTTTGTCTCATACGGAGGAGGGCAGACAGGGTTACCCAGAATGCGGTTGCTTGTAGATGAACGGAGAAAGAATGACTGCCACTCAGATTTCCTGCGGTACGTGAACGGACTGTTGTGCAGATGAAACCCTTGCTCAGTGTGAGGCTCAAACGTTTCCTCGGGGGAAAGTGGATCCAAACCTCCGGTTTGTATCCTCAGCTCAGTTTGTAGCTCAGTTGATCCTTCCAGGAGGAGAAGGTCCGCAAAATCCAGTTTGCAGGTTGACTTACTTACCCAAAACTGGCAACACTCTGGCGCTGGAGGTAGTGGCAGTCAGCAGCTTAAGAACACTCCGTTAACGAGGTAACCCCTTGCAGGTGTGTGAGGAGGAGAATCAGAACCAGCCGCCTGGGTGGAGGAAGGAAGACAAACACACAAAAAAACACAGACCACACGGACTGGAGTCCTAACATATCCATGAATACTTTTGATGTTAGAAAATATTACTGTAACCTAGCACAATTGGAAAGAAACAGTAAAGCAGATGAACTACTATATGAGCCAGTCTTCATGTCAAAAAGGATGAAAGAGATGACATACAGTGAGTGAAAGCTGAGGCCATAGCTATTTCTAACAGGAAAAACAGGACTAAACTCTGAAAAAATTGTCCAAATTATATCACACATAATCAGAGGTGTCGTTGGCCACAGCAAAACCAGCCCAAATGAAGCTACCACGATTAGATCACATGGAGAGACCATAAAGGTTAATGGAGAGCAATCTGAGCCTATAGCAGCATTACTAGAGAGGTAGCACATGATAACCAGAACCAGTCTAAATATATGATTTATCAAAAATGAACATCTAGTCTTAAAAGAAGACAGAGTGTGTGTTTGTTTCAGTCTTACCGGTAATTCATTTCAATAAAATATTATAAAAATCTGTGGTGGAAACTAAAGATAAGGGTAAACTTTCTAATCTCAAACACTTGGAGCTCGTGACAAATAAAATTGCTCATTAGCTGCATCTGATAGGTGGTTGCAGGGGATCAGAATGAACCCCTCTGTGACCATACAAGAATGAATGGAAATTATTTTTTGCTCTTTGGAGGATGTCAGCTTCATCAGTAACCATCTTACTGTGTGAAAGATAATTGATTTATATTTCTGTTTAGAGGAGGAATTAGTTATTTCAGGTTCAGATGTGATGTCATAACCAGCTGGAAAAACTGACTCTCTGATTATCTTAAGCTCTTACGGCGTCTAAAGGCCTGGGAAAGCTTTGAAATCTCACTGGGAGACATTGGGTAGCTCCAAAGTTTTCCTTTTACTTTTTATTGTTGCATTTAGGAGTGGTGTTTTCTGGTATGACTGGACGCATAGTCCTGCAGCGCAACCTATCTGATCAAGCTCACAAACAAATAGCAGGGCATTTTCATTTAAGCTTCACTGCTGGAGAGCAAAGTTCTTGACTCTTTTAATTATAGCATATAGCTGAGGAGCACAGCGCAATCACTCTGCCGTCATTATGTTTGACGGACGGAATGAGTTTTTTTACTGAGACGCGGCGACATTTGGACGCACTTTCTAATAACCAGTCAAGCAGGTATGGGGAAAAAATAGATAGATAAAGAACAGAAGCAAAGGTTTGTCATTAATATATACAAGAACTGCTGGGTGACTCATAAATATCAACTTCGTGCTTTAAAGTCTCAGTCAGCGTAAATAGTTCATGATTATTATAAATAAACATTTTGGATGTTGTGATGGTTGCAGAGGAAGACATTCTCAGCGGTGAAAAGTGATGAGTTCAAGCCACCTTTAAACAGTCTTTCATTAGGAAGGACTTAACTGTTGTGATCTTGGCCCTGATGACTGGCTTTTACATTCTTTTCACCTGTCTAACTGCCCGCTTTCTCCTGCCCAGTTTCCAATCACTTCTCATTTGACCCACCTGCTCCTGCCTCTATGTAATCTAGTCATCAGAGCCAGATTATCTTGTTCTCTCTAGCCGGTGTGAGAGTGTTTTTAGAATAGTTTGGTGTTTCTGATTTCCTGATCCTGACCTGTTCTGCCTCTCAACCACTGAGCCTTCCTCTTCTTGTTGGAACGGTTTACCTCAACTGTCTTTGGACTCCTGGACCTCTGAGCCTGCCTGTTCCTGTTCTTGTTTGCCTGACCTCGCTTCGGACTCCTGAATGTAATCCTGGGCTGCAGGATCTGGGACACTCTGGGCGGCGCCTGCTACATCTTTTTGGCAGCCCACCGGCTGGATCCTTCCTCGTTCTCCGGTCACGGACTGAATCAGTAAACCAGGTTAGTGACTCATGTTCACACTCTTACACCGTTAGATTAACGTTGTCACTAGCTTGTTACCTTCCTCCAGAGGTTCCTGCCTCAGATGTCCTAGCCACTGCCACTGCCGATCCGTTCCGTCATTGTATTAATAAACGCTTTTTAATAGGGATGCACGACATATTGGGATTTTGGCCGATATCCGATAGCCGTATATTTTAAAACTCATATGTAGCCGATAACCCATATCGATACCGGATGTTAAAGCTGACAAAAATAAGTAGTCATTGAAAATAGCAGTTTTGTTATCCATTTCTGACAACTTTGAAAAATAATATACTCAAATATATTTGCTGATATCAAATTGATTTTTAAAAACGCGGTATCAATCTATTATTTTACTTTCAAAATCTCGTGAAATTTCATCGTTTCTGTTACTGTAAACTCTCGTGATATTTTTGCAATTTCTTGTGGGATTTTGTTAGTAAAATATAGATGGAAATACCAAGTCCAATATCATAATAACGAGCAAAAATATGGCAAATATTTCGTGAAATTTTGGGGGATTTCGTAGCATAACGATGACATATAGCAATATTTCATTAATAAAAGAGATTGATATGGTGTTTTTAAAATGGCAATATATCAGCATATGAAGATATTGGGGATATTTTAATTAGTATGCAATATTTTTCCCTAAATCTTTAGAAGTTTTAAGTCTGTAAAAAAGAAGTTTTTGAGGAAGAAGAAGAAGTAGTATTTTTTATTTTATTTTTTTGGACTTTTTAGAAACTCAGAAGCTGATCAAATATCGGGTTAAATATCGGTGAAGGTGGCCGATGTCAATATTATTCAGTTTTAAGGCCGATACAGATAGGGGCGATTATATCGTGCATCCCTACTTTTTAAGTTATCCCACTCTCTATCTTGCCTGAATACAGGGTCCTTCTGTTCTGAATCGTGACATCAACTGGAGAATAATGGCAAAGATACTGAACCAAAACTAAAAACCTGCAAGTAGATACTGACTATACTGCAAACACTAAAATCTACACGAACTAGTTTGATTTCTCTTGAAATAAAGATTTGAGTAAATAAGTATATAAGATAATAATAATAAGAAAAAAAAGTTTTCAAATACCATATTTCTTAATCCTTAATAATTCCTTAATCCATAGATGGATCAACCTATTAAACCTGCTTAAATAAAGGGAAAGTAAACATTTAAAGAATTGCAGCTTTTGAGGTGTAAAGATGGAGAGGCGCAGTTGGATTTAACAGCTATTATAACTTAAAATGTTAAAAGTTACAGATGAAATTCTGTAATTAAATAGAATTGAAAAAGTTATGGTTAGGGTTATGGTTGTTTGGAGAAACACTTCAAAGCCATCTTCATTGGAGTATAGGACAGTGGCCGCTGGAGGAGTTTTCTTCAGGGGATACAAAATAGACCTGTCAGGACTCCTGTTTTTGTGTCTGTATTTCTGTGTTTGTCTCCCTTCATCCACCAAGACGCGCCTGGTTCTGGTCCGCCTCCTCACACACCTGCTGATTGTTTCGTCGTTAAACGGAGCGTTCTTAAGCTGCTGCCTGCCACTACTTCGACGCCAGAGTGTTTGCCAGTTTAGGGTACTCTAGCCCACCTAACTTTTGGTCAAACTGAGTTTTTGTCAACTTGAGTTTAACTTTGTTTTTGTCCTCGCCTCTCGGCAGGAAGAGATCCTGCAAACTGGATTTCTCGGACCATCACCTTCACTCCCCTGGAAGGATCAACTGAGCTTCAAACTGTGCTAAGGATTTAAACAGGAGGTTTAAATCTACTTTTTCTCAAGAGATCGTTTGAGGCTTCACACGGAGAAAGGGGATTATTCTCCACTCACGCACCCGCTCGCCACAAGTACCGCCGAGGAAATCTGGAGCAGGCAGTCAGTTTCTCCGCTTCTCCAACTATCAACCGCGATTCTGGGTAAAACCTGTTCCACCCTCCACCGAATCCGATAAACACTGGAACCACGGCACACAGACAGGAGTCGAGGATTCAACAACTTCTCTGGAAATGTGAGTCGGGTACCAAATCCTCTTCTCCAAGTATACGAGTCAAATTCCCCACTGAGCCTGAACTAACCGCTGTGTCTTCCCCTCACTTTACAGTTCCGGTTGAGCAGTGTTGCGAGCAACACTTCTCCCTCTGTTTAACTTCTTCAGTAAAACCCGTTAAACATTTTCCCTGGTCTCTCTGTTCAGTTTTATGCTTTTTGGGTCAGAACTTTGTAACATCATGACAAAACCAATCAAATGTATGCCAAGGTATCACAACATTATATTTATATAAATGCCAACAACAAAAATTATGAAATGTTCTGCAAAGTACTTTAAACAAGAGGCAGGGAAAGCAGAATAAAGCATTAGCCTGGCTGCATGCAGATAGCCGAGAAGGAAACAAGCCACACTTTCTAACAGACGACTGTGACGTCAGCGCTGTGGTGGAAAGTGGTGTGCAAATAAAGTTGGTTTCAGCTCTGGGTGCAGGAGAGCTGCACCCCAGGATGCTCCTATCTTTAGGAGCTACTGCGCATGGACAACTTTTAATCAGAGTCTATGGGCAAAGGTTTTTGCAGCCCAGAACGGAAATACATCACCAATCCGCTGACGAACGGAACAGCGTTTCTCTTCATTAAAGATTTAATATTTATGTTGCACATCTGAAAAATATATTAATAGGCTATATTATCAAATATTTGAATTTTATTATTTAATTTTTATATCTCCCCCTTATAGTCGATCAAAATGTGTTGAAAGGTCATCAGAGAGTAAATTTAACAAGGTACACTTTTTTTTTACTTATTTTAAGTATTGGAAACAATCACAGCACTATCACTTCCTAGAAAGAGAAATTTGTGAAGGCTATTTATATTTTAATATCAACTTTGCCAGCGATGTGTGAATAAATGTGGAAAATGTGAATGAATAAAATGAGATCTTAAAGGCTGCTCAATAAGAGATTTGAATAAAAGCCATCTTTGTTCAACTCAAAGTCCGAGATGTTATAACCTTTAAATGAATCAGAATCATAAATGTGAATTTCTTTTAGCCAATCTGAATCACCATGGCAACACAGGCTACATTTATTATCTGGCTTTCATAGTGTTGGTGTAAAATGTCCTTCAAAAAAATGAGTGAATAAGCTTGGAATGGAATAGAATAGAATAGAATAGAATAGAATAGAATAGAATAGAATAGAATAGAATAGAATAGAATAGAATAGAATAGAATAGAAACACTTTTGACCAAACTGGTGACAGAACTTCTTAGGAAATTAGAGGACAAGCAGCATCATTTTGGACAAGCTGAAGGTGAGAGAGTGCAGTCTGTTGGACCTGAAAATACAGCTCTATAAAACAATCAAGGCAGGAGGTTTTAAAACCCTGAAGGATCTTTACAAAATCCTGTTTGGACGAAGGTCTTGCCAAATGCCTTACACAACTAGGAAAAGTTTGTTTTTGCTGCAACTTTAACTTGTGAGTCAATAGTCAGGTCCCCCTCTATTATTTGGTCCAGATTGGTAGCAGTGGATTTTAAAGAGAGAGTCAAAGAACCCAGATTCTCACGGTGGGCATTAGAAGGGTCTCTTTGGTGGAAAATAGAACCAATTAGCCTTAAAGATGAAAAACTAAGGAACCGTCTAAGCTTTTACCCACTGAGGCCATCCACAAAAGGATGAAGAAGGTGAGCATCATGTTTTATAGGAATGTAGACTTTATAATCGATAGCATTCAAAATAAAGCTAAATTCCAAATTTCCTCAAAATGGAATCAAAAAGCTGAAAACACAGACAAAAAGGAGGGGGTCCATGTATCGACTTCTGGGGCATCCCATAGAACAAGGGTCATGAAGTCGATACAAACAGCTTTAATCTGAAAAATAAAGTTATTTTAGGCTCCAAAGCTCCAGCTCAACAGAAGCTCAAGAAGAGAAATTAAAGTGAGACATTCCGCAATGTTATTGAGCTGTAAGGTCTAAAAGCACAAGGACGACATAATACCTGCATCAGGAGTTAAGTCTATCATTAAAAAAACAATAGGTCAATCAAAATCCAGTTTTTTCCATTCTTTTTTCAATCAAAGGCACCAGCATTGATACTAACAGCAGCCAGGAGAGAGAAACTCCGAACATATGACTTAAACTTAGACAACTTTTGTTATTTTGTATACACAGAGTGTAGTAAATAGTGACAGTAAATTAACATTTTTATTCCATAAATTGCAGCAGTGATCAAATGCAAAAACAGTGTTGAGAAAATATTAAAACTGCATATATGGTGCAAATATGCAGTATTTTTGGTTTGCCGTATCAGTGAGATGCAGAGTTGGAAAACTTCCTTAAAAAAAAGGCTCCTCTGCAGAGATGGCAAAAGTACTCTCACTCTCCCTGTAAGGAGTAAAAAGTACAGATATTTGTGTTGAAAATTCTCTGGGTAAAAGTGGAAGTACTGGATTAAACTTCTTTACTCAAGTAAAAGTAACAAAGTACAGCTTGTAAATTTACTTAAAAGTATAAAAGCAAAAGTAGAAACCACTTTTTCATGCCGCTGCCTACATTTAAAAATGGATGTCTGCCAATAGGACTAGATCTCCGCGGTGTTCATATTTTCAATCATCTCGTCAGTCCATGCTACTATGCTAACGCTTCACCGCCCACCAAGTTGCAATGATTTGCCGCCAATGAATACATCACGTAATCTTTCCATTCATCTTGTAGTGGTGCTACAAATGCAACGTGAGATTCCCCATCCAATTAGGAAATGAATTTGGTATTGATGACCTGAAAAATAATAACGGTAACTCCAATGAAAGGATTCAAAACTAAAGTAACGAGCCAATTTTTTTTAAATGTAAGGGGAGTAGAAAGTACAGATATTTGTGTAAAAATGTAAGGAGTAGAAGTAAAAAGTCGCCATAAAAACAAGTAGTAAAGTAAAGTAAAAAATATCAGAAAAATCTACTTCTGAGTACAGTAACAAAGTATTTGTACTTCGTTACTTCCAATCTCTGGCTACCTGTAAAAAAAAAAAAAACTAAATCTATATTGAAAACAGCTGTTAAACATGAAATAAATACTTGGTAATCAAATAACTGCACCATCAGCTCAAGCTCAGCTGGATGGACAGAGGTTGCTTCTCTCACTTTAGTCCAATAATAGATGTTGCAGCATTACAGCCATTCATCTTTCACTTTTCAACCAAATGTAAATGTTGTTTAGACGTAAATCATGTCATCTTTACCACTTTTTTTCAATTCAATTCAATTCAGTTTATTTCTATAGCGCCAAATTCACAACACATGTCATCTCAAGGCACTTTCCAGTTCACCAGATCATCCAGTCAGTTTGATTCAAAGTTTTCTTTATCTAAGGAAAACTCTGTTGATTGCATCGACTCATTGACTCAAATACAATCCCCCACACTAAGCAGCAGGCTTGTAGCGACAGTGGAGAGTTAGGAAAACTCCTCTTTAACAGGAAGAAACCTCCAGTGGCCGCAGTGTGAGCGGCCATCTGCTGAGGCCGACTTCTGGGTTCAAGGAGACAGAAGCAGATATACAAAGAGCAGCTGTAAAAGGCGGCCCCCTCCAGGAAACACACACAGCCAGCCCGGACGAGCAATCGAGCCAGTTCCCCATGCGTCAGAGGATGAAGAGAGCACATCCAGCCAGGCTCACGGTCAGAGAAAACAGGACTACACTGGAAAACAGGGCTTACCTCCAGCATCTATAAACAAGGGTGTTTGAGCTCTCATGTGGCCCTCCTCTCCCCTTTAGAACCTCTGAGCCACCAGAACTCATTCCTGTTTCCTGTGTTTGCTTTTCTTATTTTTTTGGGAGGGGGGTTATGTTCTTCCTTTAAATGAAAGTTTGTTTCTTTGTGCTGTTTCTGTTTCATTGAATCTTTATAGTGTCATTTTTGCTCAGTGGGTTGAGTTCCACTGTGGTTTTCTGTGGCCTCCTTTCAGAGGTGGGGACTCGAGTTTGTGACTCGTACTCGAGTCACACTTAAGTCGCATATTTAATGACTTCAGACTCGACTTAGACTTGTGATTTCCGACTTGTGAACAATATTTTATTTTTTAAGTGTTTTTTGTTTTACTAACTTGACCGATCGCCGCTCGCTTTACCCGCACACAGCAGAGGTTAAAAAAAAAAACGGCCGAGGGGCTGTCAATCAATCCTGTAGCACTGACGTCACTGACGCAACGCTACGTGACATATAAGCATGTATTTTTCATTTACCAGTTCAAGATAATGATAATTCCATAGATATAATAGTGACCTTTAAGCTATACCGTCTCAGCGACGGAGATGAAAACACAAGGAGAAACAAGCAAGCACGCAAATTATTGAACTTATTTTATATTAATTATGTGATTAGAATTTATTGTGCGATTAATTTAATATTGCAACAGGCCTACTCTAGACTTGAGACTTGACTTGGACTTGCAAAAAATTACTTGTGAACATGTCTGCCTCCTTTTTCTCTCTCCCTCCCTCTCTTCTTCTCTTCTTTTTTTGGTGAGGAGGGGGTTACATTCTTCCTTTAAAATAAAGTTTGCTCGTTGTGTCTCTGGGGTTCTGATCGTTGGATCATAGTGTCATTTATTTAGGCATCTTTTAGCTGATTGTTCACCTACATTACGCCCAGTGGCGTCTGTGTAACAACAGCTTGACTCCTGTCAGTGAGCCCCATGGCTGTGGCTATGTGGTAGCTTTCTACCATCAGTGTGTGTGAATGGCTGGATGACTCACTGTAGTGTAAAGCACTTTGGTCAAGTCTCCTGACTTGAAAGATTCTCTTTACAAATACAGACTCTTTTTGTGATTGTGTCTTTAGTCCAGATTTATCTTTCTGGTTTTAATCTCTGGGTTCAGTTTGATCCTCTGGTGTCCAGTTTAAGTCTCTCTGTCTTTATTAGTCCTTTCTCCTTGTCTGCTCAGTGCTTTGGCCCTGTAGCCGTAGATTGCTCCTCTGCTTGGATCGTTGTTGGTTCCATTACCATGCTTGTTAAGACAGTTCCCCTCCAGCGATAGACACTGAATCCTATTATTCTTTGTCACTCCTTGTTACTGGTTTATTATTTTTACCTCATTGCTTTGTTTTCTTTATAAATACCTTTTTTAGTTGATTTTAGGCTCCACAGTTCAACATGTACAGTTCTAAAGCAATCACCCCTGGATTATAAAGTACTCTTAAAATAACAGGTGCATTCGCTGTTTGTGTTCGGATCAATAATTTAACACCAAGCAGTACAAACTGACAGCAGGAAGTTTGATCTCAGTTGGCAGCGGTGTTCAAGGTGAAGAGGTGACTCCAGTAAAGTCCTACATGATGACCAAGCAACTTTTGATTCTGATGCATTTTCAACGCGTCTGTCAGAGTTTGTCCCCTGAGGAATTCACCCCACAGGTCACAAGGTCCTGAGTTAGAGGCTGACTTCTGCTTCTGTGCTGATCATAAGTTGACCACAGAGATGCAGCAGCTCTGCAGGTCTGGGTGGGATAAATGACTGAGAAATAAAAACACTGGCATGAAAAACTAAAGACTTTAAACTGGTGAAGTTTGATCTCCTTCCTCGGTTGGTCTCTAACATACAGTACAGTTATATAGATCATATAAACATGGAGCAACATGCCTGATGCTCCCTTAAAGAGAGGAAAATAGGAGGCTGAGTAATTTTTAAAATTAACAAAGGAAGAAGAAAAGGCAGAGATGGATTTTTGGTTACGAGTTGAAACACCAAAATATCTCTAACTCATGTGTTATGTTCCTTTCCATGAAAATAAAAATTAATTTTGAAGCATTTAACTGACATGGGAAGGTTGAAGCTCATTGAATAGATTGAAATGTAATCCATGAACACCATTCTCTCATTACCAGAGGGGGGCGGGGGTAAAGTACCAAAAGAAATGCACTGAAGGAAAAGTAGCACCACGCATTTTTACTTAAGTAAAATAAAAAAGTGTTTAATAATGCATTTTAGCTCCTCAAGTACAGAGTAACTGATCAACTATTTAATGATGTCATTTTACATTATGTCAAGTTTTCTGAAAAATAGTTTTTTTTAGAGACTAAAAGAAAATAATGAATATGTATAAAAATAATTGTGAAATAAATTTAGGTTAAAAAAAATACCTTTTCCAATCCTTTTTTTTTTATTTTTTTTTATATAAAACCTTGGGTGGTTGTAGAAAGGGGCCCTATTATATGGAAGAGGATTAGAGCCACTGAAAAAAAAAAGAAAAGTTAACAGATCTTTTTTATTTTATTTTAGTATAGTATGGGAAAAAATCTGAATTCTGACTTTAATCTCAGAATTCTGACTTTTTTCATTGTCAGAATTCAGTCAGAATTTTGAGATTAAAGTCAGATTTCTGAGAAAAAAGTCAGACTTTTTCCTCAGAATTTGACTTTTTCCCATACTATACTGAAATAAAATAAAAAAAAAATGTTAACTTTTTTTTTTTTCAGTGGCTCTAATCCTCTTCCATACTGATGGGACCCACTGCCTCTTTAGAATTGGTCCTGATTCCTCTTGTGGCCCCTGTATCTGAGATAAGACACTAAATACATTTATTATTATTATTTACTATTACTGCCACAGACACTGCAACTAACTGACCCTTTGCATATATCTCATTACTTTTACATTTAAAATTCTGATTTAACTTTAATTCTGGAACTGGAACCAAATACATGTAAATGTAAGTAAATAATAATACAGTAGCAGACATTCAAAATGGCCGTTCCCAGTCAAAAGGCAGCCGAATGGCAGCCCACTTCCCTCCAACTCCCAGCAGAATACCCTCCAACTTCCAGCCGCTGCAGTGACCCCCTCTTGCATATTTTTTTACTCTGACTCCACCCTTACACTAAATTACAGGGTCTGATCAGGACATTGAGCTTCTCTTTAGATCTTAGTGTCCACAAATCATGACAGAAAGAATATTTCAGTACAAAGATTTGATGTTTAAAAAGGAATTTTAGGTGACCAGCCAGTGGCATGGGCTGCAGCCTCCCTCGTCATAGCATCAGCCCCCCATGGTGGGAGGCCGTGGAGTAACATAATATTGTACTTAAAAACATGAAATTATTTATGTATTTATTTTGTTTGATATGGGATTAAAATGATGGGCTGTGTATAAGATATAAACAAATGATTCATTATTTTAATATTTCATAAAAAACTAAGCTACTCCCCCGGAAGCTTCACATTAGTTTAGGCATGGCTAGCAATAGGCAGCAGAAACGTATTTCTGACTATTTCGAGGTAGGAAATGGTTTTAATTCCACTATACTGCCGCCAAGTATTTATTTAGCGTTATTCATTTCTTATTTATTTCTATATGCTGTGCCTATTCATCGTAGTCCTGTGGCTGAAGAAGTCTACGCTAGAATAAGGCTGCATATCACTAAATATTATGTCTGTATTAAGCTATTTAGTGATAAAATATGAAATTAGTAAATTATTTTTGTGTGTGTGTTTTTTGTTTCAGATATGAAATCATTCCCCATATCCGTAGTCGAATGGACTTTCAATACGTTCAATGCTCAGTTTAGGCGATATTTAGGCAACGTGTCATTCAAGTATTCCTGATCCTGTTGATTAGGAGCTGTTGTTTGTATAGAATGATTAAAAGAGAAGAAATAAAGTTTAAAATGTTCATGCTTTGTTCCGATGCATTTTAAATGGCAGTTTTTAGCGACAAATGTAGGCCTACAATATTATGTTAAAAACGTCAGCCACAGCCCTCAACATAATGACGTCACGTGTTTTCCAACCCAGCCATCAGCCCCCCTCGCTTCAAACTGCTTCCAGCGCGCCTTGGACCAGACTTCGATGTCATGCAAGCCTCAGCAGATAAAAGTAAAGATTAAAACAACAAATTCTTTTATACAAATACAGAAAAGTCATTTTGGTTCAGCTTTAGTCTACTTCATTTTAGGTTGAATGTGCTTCTTTGTATTTGCTTCCGTTCAAGTGGACGAAGAAGCAAAACAATAAATAAAGTTGTGATACTTTATGAAAATACTACATAGGTAAAATGACAGTGGAGTAAAAGTACTCCTAAATGTATATTATTGTCAAAAAATATATATATTTGTAGCCAGTAAAGGCCTCTTCTGATGGTTTTTATGAAGCAGGAGAAATGGTGTGGAAGCCAGGAGCCCAAAGTGTCTTTGCTTCATGATCAGCAGCAGGTCATAAAAAACATGATTTATGGAAAATTTGTTTAATATTTTAATCAAGATTTACATGTTTCCTTTTATTAAATGCAACTGTTAACTATTGATTAAGAATTTAAGGCCAAAATCCCCCCATTTCCTTTATGAAATGGACCAGAAGGATATTTTCTGCTTTTGAAAACGCAACTCATTTTTTTCTGAGTTTTTGTGCTTTTACTTATTTTTTTTGTTGTTTTTTTCGCACTCTTTCCACCTCCACATATCATCAAATACTGAATAGTCACTACTGCTGTGACGTGTCACATCATCTGAGCAGTCAGAATCCCAGTGGCCCCTCTGCCCCCCCATCATTATTAACGATGTAACTCTTAATTGATTCGTAGCTGAATTTACAACCCTTGATAAAAATGTTTTTTCTTTATTAAACTTGCTGCTGCCATGTTTATTTCTAGGGTTTGGCTCCTCTTAAGGACTTCCCTACGCAGACGGAGAGTCCAACCATGGCTGCTGAATTGAATTGGGTCAATCAACCCAGTTAAATATAACCTAAAAATCCTCTAATGTGTGTTTTCTTCCCTCCCCAGATACGTCCAGAGCTGCTGTCAGACGTGCCCGTCACCCCATGCTCTCTAAATGTAGCAGGAGACATGGATGACCTTACCTGTGAGGCTTTGGGGAGCCCGACATGTGTGAAAACAGCTTTAGATAGCCCGCTCTTCTCCCCTCCGCTTAAAGGTGCTCTCATCCAGAGGCTGAGCATTGTTACCCACACCCTGCCCCTGGTACAGAGCAGCTTTTGTTCTGCCTCTCGCTCCGCTCTGAGTAGAGTCACACACATCTCCAGGGGACGTTATCAGGGCTTTTTGTGCCGCTTTTGGCTTCGCCTTCCCAGATCCTTTTGTTTACCGAGGAGTAGAGGCACCAGCGAAGGCACAGTCTGTCTCTGAGCCTCAACAAGATCAGCAGACCTGACATCAAGTTCTGATGGTGGAGACGATCTGAATCAGCAGGGTGTCTGTCCGAGTAGAAACTGTTTGTCACATTTTAGTGTTTAATATATTTATTCAATTCACATAGTATAAGAATATGAA
>JAGKQL010000041.1:43384071-43410229 GCA_018398635.1 Cyprinodon brontotheroides | reverse complement strand
CATTTAGAAATACATATGCCTGTTAAAAAGATGCATCAAGCACCTAAATAACATTAAATTAAATGTATATTTTCTTCTTTAAAATCATTGCCTGCTTCACCTAAATGAGTACTATGGGTAAAAAAATAAAAATAAAAAAAAATAGAAAAATTGATAAATAAGTAAATATTTGCAAAATGAATCCATGTTCTTGAGGAATTCTAGTGGATCCCTTAACCCCTCCACAATAGACCCCAGTTTCCACACTGAAAACGTCCTGAATGTTTTCCTTCCTTCAGAAACGTTCATTTCTTTGACAATATCTGATTTCTGCAGAACCACCAGGAGCTGACCCACTTCTTCACCCAGTTACTTAGCTAAAAGAAATCAGATAGAATAGAATAGAATAGAATAGAATAGAATAGAATAGAATAGAATAGAATAGAATAGAACACACCAAAGGATCATTGATCCCAGTGGGCCTCAGCAGATGGCCGCTCACACCGAGCCTGGTTCTGCTGGAGGTTTCTTCCTGTTCAAAAGGGGGAGTTTTTCCTCTCCACTGTCGCTACAAAGCAGTGCTTTAACATTAGGCACTACTAGGTAGTTGCCTAGGGCCCCAAGTTCCTGGGGGCCCCATAAAACTCTGTTTACATGTATAGTTAATACAACTAATCCTTATTTTGTGCACATTAATTATGTTTTTGATAAAAATCCTTTGGCTAAAATGCCATCAGAATGCTGATAAATAGAGAGGAAAAAGGGACAAGAAGAGAGGACAAAACCTAGAACAAATAATGGATGTCTATTCTATTAACATTTCTCTATCTGTAGAATGGGTCTGTTTTATGGGTTTTCCTAAATCCGCACCTGGCTACAAGCATGCTTAGTATGAGGGATTGTATTTGAGTCAATTAGTCGATGCAATCAGCTGGTTTTCCTTAGATAGAAAACTTTGTATCAATTTGACTGGATGATCTGGTGAACTGTAAAGTGCCTTGAGATGACATGTGTTGTGAATTTGGCGCTATAGAAATAAATTGAATTGAATTGATCCTTCAGGTTCTGGCCTGCTTATCCACCCTTTGAATGGACCTGCTTCACTCTCCTTCCAGCGTCTTTAGCAGCTGCTAATAAAGTCCTGAGCCAAGCAGCCTCCATGCTGCATTTTTGCTGAATCATCCTGCCTTCAAACAGGTCCTCATGAAGATGAGCCTATTTTTGGGGGTTTATTTCACAAAGCTGTGTTTCCAGATCACAGAAACACAGCTTTAGATAAAGAGGCACACTGCTGTTTTTCAAATATAAACTTAGTAATAACTTTAGTTTTTAAAAAAGCCAGATAGAGAACCTGAGTGATTATTTGTTTTTATTGGAACCAAAGGAAGCCGGTTGCTTAACCTTTAACCCGTGTCACACATGTGCAGATCAACTTCCAACAAGCAAACAAAAACATTAAAGGTGGAAAATTAGAGGTGGAAAGCTGACGCACCACAGGATGAAATTTAAGGTGAAAGTTAAAGGATGAATCTGCTGCTTCATGCATTTAACCTTTTAACAATGGCTGCACGTAAAAGCTTGGTTTGTTTCTGGTGTGAAAAATCTAATCCAGTAATGGAGGTGATTCTAGGCTTCCAGATCTACAGACCTGGTTTAAAATCAGGGCCATAATATTATGTTTTCTACTGAGACGGTGCTGCATGGGCATGTGGGAGTTAAACATCATGTTAGGTTGGATCCAGTTTGATCGCACTTTAAGTTATAAAGGCCTAAAAATCGACCTGGATTTATGAATTTGATGTTTTCAACCAAACCACTATTAATGGACTTAAATTAGAGAGAAGAGACGGTAGGTTCCGCCCTCAGATAGGAGCTCCAGCAGTAAAAAGCTGAGCTGAAACATCTGCAGGTTTCTGGTGGTTTCTGAGGGAAAAGAGTCAAACTGGGCTGAACATGGAGGGATACTTTAGTGTCCGAGTATCACTGAAGTTATAGAACAACATCCAGGTCCCTGTGTAAAACACAGTAGAGGTGGGCCATATGGAGCCACACCTTTATCCGGATATTTGATGGTAAAGGAGAGTGGGGATCGTTGCAGCAGCTTCTGCATTTCCCTCAATTTCTCACAGGCTATTTTTTATTATTCTGGATATTTCAGTACAATAAACTCCCGCCTGTCTTCAACGCACCCAGATGCTGCAATATTTAGATGCTTAATCTAAAGCAGAAAACATGGTTGAAAGGAGGTTGAAAACCGGTCAGCTGCATCACCCATTTTTTAACAAATAAAAATCATTTTTTCCTCACATTTCCTAAAAAAAAAAAAGCTTATTCAACAGTTGATATCTGCACCAGAAGATCGTATTACATTACCTTCACATGCATTAACTGATTTTGTTATTTTAGAAAATTATGAGAATCCTTTAGAGTATTTAAAAATCAAGGAACCAAAAAATGAGACCTGCAGACCAGAGCTGTTGGTGGTGAATGCGGCAAATTTAATACCACAAAAAGATTTATAGAGGAGGATGTTCTTTCCGGGTGGGTCATTAAAATAAGTGGTCATCCTAATTGTCAATCATTCTGGTGATATATTTGCGTAAGGCCGTCCTACGCTCTCGTCCGTCCCTATTTTCACTTACCAGTGGTGAGTCTGACAGCGATGCAAACAGCAACTTTTAAACAGAGCGTGCACGAGGAGAATGCACGTTCTTGCACGTGTTTAATGTTCCTTCTCTGAAGTGGGTACAGGGTTGTGCATGTGCATTTTTTAAGTGGAGAGGACGGATCTCTTAAAAAATATTTTAAAATCCTCCATTATACCTTTAATAAAGTAGCCGGTGCTGTCTGTCATCCTTTTCCTGTCATGTGGCAAACAGGGGGAAAAAACCAAAGAAGTGAAGGATTTCCTGCAACTTGGCTGAAGCCTTTAAGCATCGATTTAAGGTTAAATATCTCTACTAAATATTCCTCACCGCATTCATTACGTTTATTTATTTGTCACATCTTCAACATTGTGGTCAGTTTTAGCCAGTGGTCCATCCGACTGTTAGAAGCTTAGAAACTTCTTAGATCTTCATCCGGACAATGAGGATGTGATCACAAAAAAGCAATCAATAAAAATATTATTTTTTGCCCTGATTTGGCTGAAAATGATGGGGTGTGGCTGCTTTCCTCCACAGAGAAGGAGGGACTGAGTGTTAGGATTCTCATCATTAAAGGTGAATGCTTCAGATAAATCAGCAATGCTGCAGCTGACCCCACTCTCCGTTGTGATAACTATAAAAGTGACGATTAAAAAATAACTTTTTTGCTGTCTTTATGTGAATGAACAGCTGTAATAGCATAACACAGCATTATCAGCCCCATCCTCACTCATACCGCTTTAGAAAACCAGGTTGAAAACAGTCAACAGTTACATTTTCATCAACTTTTTTCCATTTTCATTTTTAAAAAAAGGCAGATGAGTAAGCATTTGGACAATTCGTCCATTTTCTTTCTAATGGGGGTCAATTTTCACACTCATTAATCTTTCTTTATTGTTGTAAAGCTAAATATAAATTCTCATGACAACAAGAAATTGACCGTATTAAAGAGAGGCTATAGATGGCCTGAACTGAGCTGATTCTATGGCTTTGAGGGTAAGAAGCTCTCAGATCCAGTGGAAACCCAACGGCTGCTTTGATCTGAGAGGATGGCTGATCACCATCAGGATCACCGAAGGTGATTAATCTGATTAATTGAAGCAAAAGTTTCCTATTAATGTGAAAAAGGAAATCATTTCAGATTATTTTCACTTTCTGATGAGTGAGAAAGTCAGAATCATGAGTGGGAACGTCGGAGGGCAAACACCGTATTCAGATCAACCATAGTCTCATCGTTTGAAGCAGTTATTTCTGGAGCATTTCATTCCTGTCCTGCATCTAAGTGTTTATAAGTTAAACTGCTTCATTTCTTTGTATAAAAGTTGTGTTTTTATGTTCTGGTTGAGGAAAACGAGCGTCCGAGCATGAATTCAGCATATTTTTTACATCTGAGCTAAAACCCTGAAGCGATCCGAGGAAATTATGAAACTATCCAACAGCATGGGGGCCTCAGGACCCGGCTCAGACACCAGAGGTTCTAATAATGGAAGCTGAACTTCATAAAACATGCAGAACTGAAACAGAACTGGAAACAGAACACATAACCAGACCCATCTGGAATGATTGTGTTTGGCCCTTGATTCAAGGATAGGATCTGGGCTCGCTGGTACCGGTGCTTGATGGAGATGGCTCCATCTTGTCTTTCAGAGCGGGATTAGTGGAGAAAATTAAGATCATCTTAAAAACAGAGAATCGTGTTTCAGAATCCATTTTTTTTTTACATTTCTAAGCAGCTAAAAACAAACAAACTTTGGCTTAAAACCTAAATTTGATGCACACTTCATTCCAACCAGCAATGCAGCAGAGATCCAGCTTCTCATAAAACTTCTTTTCCAGTTTCCTCCATTACTCATTTATTTTGTAAAACTGTTAAAAAGTTGAAATAATCACCAGAAATAGGTTTTCATTTAATTGGAAAATAAAAACTGTTGCCTGTAAGAAATTAGGATGTTTTTTCAGATGATGATGATGTGACTATAGAGTCTAGCTTCTTGTTAATTTGTGTTTTTTTGAAGCATCTTTTGCAGTTTCAAGCTACTTTGTCCACATCAGGAATAAAGTCTGATCCCTTTATTTCCCACAGAGCTCCTAGAGAATCAAAAATCATCTGCCACCATTATCCTCTGCATCCCCCGGTTGCTGCTCTATAGACAGTAAAAGCAGAAGCTTCCCTAACAGGCTTTGGGATCTGAGGTCCAGAAGGACGCCTGCCATGAGCTCAATTACATTAGTGTTCAGAACAACATGATTTTACTCCAAAAAGGTATTTTTACACCATGTTTCACTGCTGCTGCTCCTTTCTGATCCCTCAGAGCATCTGGAGCTATGGCTGCAGAACAACAACAAACCAAAGGCAGGATTTCAGACCAGAGAACTGGACATCTTCAGCTGGTATCAATGGGTTTCCATGCAACAGAAGGTTGGATATCCCAGGAAAGCATCAGAAAGTTTCCAGGTCACCTCCTGATCTCCAACATATTTAGCCCAGAAGAACAATATCCTTCCCTAAACATAGCAACAGAATGGAGAAACTTCTCTGCTCCAGGCGGGAAAACATCCCTGTTCTCCATATTCTCTGTACCTTTAAAAAAGGGACCCATCTGGTCCTTTAAGGGCCTCATCGCTCTGCAAAGCTCGGGGCTTTAAAGCATCACATTCTCTCTACCTGGATCCAAAAGCTCCGAGTCTCGTGATGAAAATGAATTGGACCTCCTGTCAGAGCACAACTGTGACATCCATGTCTGGAATATAACGTTTTCTCCTAATTGATATTTGAACCCCCACAGCTTCAACTGTATTTCAACCTAGAAACTGATTGGTCAATACAAGCAAGAAATTGGTTGAAATTCTTCTGTGTCCAGCCAATCTTTTGGCTATAACAACCACTCTATATCGGTGAAAGAGCAAACCAATACAAATTGGTAAATTTGACCAAAATGTTAGTTAATTATTGTAATGGCATTGAAAGCCAGAACTGGGGGTTGAACCACCAACCCCACGGTTGCAGAACAAACTCCTGCATCCAACACCAAGCTGTCATTGCTGACACTTTCTAGAAAGTAATAATACTTAAAGGAGAATTCCGGTTTTAACACTTTTAGCCCATTTTTCTGTAGTGTCCAGGATGAAATCAATGATCGGCCACCCTCGAACTGAGCAATTGGTCCTGTCTCTGCCATTTGGCTCATGTAGAATCCCCCCTGGCTGCGTTTTTTTCCTTCAGGTAGAAACGCTTCCACAGTGCATGTCCACAATACCCTAAAACAAACCTTTAAACGCTTCTTAAAAATATGCTACTCACCGGTCGCCAGCGCCGTTCAATGACGCCTGCTCCAAAGTTTCGTGAAGAAAAACCGCTCCTGTCTTGTTTTATTTAGCATTTGTAAATCCCAGAAATCCAAGTTTCTCCGACATATCACAACGCTAAGTAAACTTCCGCTTCATTTCCGAATCTGAAGCGTTGCACACTCCAGACCACTAGTTGGCGGCGGTATCCCCTCTACCGCCAAACTCAAAGTCCAATATGTCCTCCTCAAGAATCCACCTTTAAATTCCATTATTTTCAGAGTTTTTAAAAGTGTTTAACAGAGGCGATTAGCACCTCGACTTTACGAGTTACACGTAGAAGTGAAGCAAAAACACTTGGGCCTTGCTGAAAAGACTACAACTAGCGTGTCGCAACAGGCCCCATTTCCTTCCGATGGCGGGAGGGATCATTACGACTATTCCAACAGAACTCAATAAGGGAAAACATACAAATGCTAAATAAAAACAACTTACTAGGAGAGGCGTTTTTGTCACCAGCTTTTTGGACCGTCATTGAACAGCGCTACGACCGGTGAGTGAGTAAGTATATTTAAAAAGAACGTTTAAGGTTATTTAAGGACATTATCGGACATGCACTATGGAAGCCATTCTGAAGCAGCCAGGGAATTTCTGCATGAGCAAAAGCAGAGACAGGACCAATCATCAAAATTTTGGTGTCGATCATTCGATTTCATCCTGGACACTACAAAAATGGGCTAAAGAAGTGTTAAAAACCGGAATTTTCCTTTAATTCTAACGTAAGGACCGCAGGTAAAGCCAAGATTAGCAGACTGTACATGAACACACCATCTCTAGGTCCATAACTACACACAGACAAACACAGACACCCCTTCACTCGGCTTCAGTTTGTCTTACTTTGATCATAATGTGCAGAAAACTGAGCTGAATAAATAAACAGATGAATTAATCGATGCCTTTTGTTTCATTTGAGCCATTTGTAATTTTTTTCACCCCTTCATATTTAAATTGTTGGTATTTCTAGGTCCAACGCGATAACCTGCACAGAGGGCTAGTTTTTAATGCAACTTAGAACAAACTGAATGCATAAATAGATAAAATTATTCATATTTAAATAAAGACAATTTAACAAAACTACAGTAATAAATAAATGACTGATTTTAACTAAATTAGTTAAATTATTTTAAAAATGGACAGCAGGTTGGGTTGCTGTGCAGCAGGACAGGTGTTCTGTGAATTAATCTAAGGTAACCCTCAGAGCTCCTAGATCCTGCTCCCTGTGGAGCTGCTCCATCTGATGTTTGCATTTGCTTGACAAGCAACCTCTGGTGGCCATCTGAGTTATGACTCAGATCCAGATCAATCTACAAGGTCCAACAGAACATTCCCAGGGAGACAGAGATCATTTGGTTTCTCCTCATGCATTGAAGCCCTTTGAACCAAAAGCCTTCAAGCAGCTCAGTTTGAAACTTGTGAAAAAATAAGCCCTGGAAGCTGTGGAGTGTAAATCCAGAAAGGATGGCTCATCTCATTACAGCAAAAAAATAAAAAAAAATGAATAAATTAATTAATGTTTCTGTGACAAAGTTAAAACACTGGAGCAGCAGGTTTAAGGTAAATATAAACAGCTTAATTAAAGGAAATATTCTGGAATCAGACAAATTTCCTTTATGAATATTCATGCTTCTCTCTCATTATCCCAGAGGAAACTAATCCTTTTAAATATTTTCATCAAACCAGCAGGAATAACTTTATGATTTCACTAAAAGGGTTTGAAAAAAATAAATCTCCATCATTAGAAGCTGCTGATGTCCAACATGAGGCTCTGCAGGTCGGTATGAAAATGTTCTGAGCGACATTCAACCGAGTAACGACACTTTCCATGAAGCTTCACCTCTTCCACCTTTTAGAAAGTATCTAAAGCTCATTTAATTCAACCCGCGCTTCTAAAGGAGAAATAAGCGCGTCTCTGATGCTCCTTATAGATTCATCTAAGAGGCAAAACCTTGAAAAGGTTCATAAATGTTGAACTGATCTGCCTGAGTGACAAAATAAAACAATATTTGCTCTAAAGCATCAGAATCCTGCGGCTGATCTGAGAACACCAACAATCAGAACTCTGAGCCATTCAGTTCATATGAAATATGAAGAAAAAGAGAAATAATTTAGCAGTAAAGTTTAACCTCAGACCCATTATTTAAAAAAAATAGTTTTTTTTTGTTGTTTTTTTTTTATATTTAATATAGCAAAAAAAAAAAAAACGGAAATATGAACTTAATTCAACAGACCAATTTCTCTTTGTTTCTGTTTTACTTCTTTTACGAAAGTTACACAAAAGGTGGCAAAATTCTGTCAGCAATAAATAATAAATAATTCTGTTGAACGGGAACAAACAATACAATTTCTTGCAGAGAACTAACTGAATAATTTACATGTCTTTGGGAAAGAAAAAGAAAAAGAAATCGCCTATTGTTGGACGGACACTATAGGCCAACTCCCAAATGTCCCACAGCGTCTGTGGCAAAGTGGAGGTAAAGCTGGTTTGAAAAGCCTCTGGCCTCAGTCAGATGAACAGATCAGATAGATCCAGATGATCTGTTGGGTTTATATGATGAGGGTCGACCAATAAAAATTAAAAAAAAAACACCATCGTTTAGTTTTTTGAAAGCTGAGCGTATCGAAAGTAGGCCTACGTGATGGAGATGCGCTCCCAGTCAGGGTCCGCTCCTTTCCTCTCCTCCTTTTGGCATCTGAGAGCTGCGCTCAGCAGGTCCGTCCGAATAGAACCCCGGATGGGTGGCTGCAGTAAATCCCATGATTGTCTTCACAGTGTGAAAGTACACCCAGTCAGGAGGGATGGGATGACGGGGGGTGGGTGGGCTGTGTGTTCAGGCGCTCCTCAGGCCTCGATGGGGCTGGACACCATGCTGTTCGGCGTGTCGGGAAGCTGGGAGGACATGGATGCTACCTCGCTGCCTGTTGAGTTCGAACCTGGTCCTCCCTCTGAGAAGCTGACCTGCAGGACGCATCAGAGAGGCGGTCATTCACAGAACCAGAACCCAACCCGAACACCCGCTTCTAGAGCCATCCTGCGCGTAATGGAACCTATGCAGGGTGGCAGAAAAAAATCTAAAAACTTATTTATTTTCAACAAAAACTCTCCCGTTTAAAGTCGGCTTTAGGGCAAAATCATTCCCTAAAAAAGGTCAAATTATCCTACAAAAAAATTATATTAACTGGACCAAATAATCCCAAACGTGTGTCCAATGGGCGCAAATAAAAACAGTTTGAATGGTGAACAGAATCCAGATCCAGTTCGGATCCAAAGGAACATTCGCTTTTAAATAAAAATCAACAGAAATAAAAAAAGAGAAACCCAGAAAAAGTTCTTCTCGGGTCACATAGAACCGGAACTAAATGCGGATTAAGATCTGAAATGATTCTCTCATCCTGCGCCGGAATAGATTTAAAACAAGTAGAATATCTGACAGCGGATGCAGAAACACAGAGAATAACGTTTTAGAGCAGCAGCGGTAATTTTGGGGACAATTTAAATCAATTTGGGTGAATTTTGCTGCTGTTTAAAAAGCAAACAATGTCAACAATAATAAAATTACGCGTTAAATAAAAAATAAAGCAAAATATGTAGAAGCTTAAAATTATTGCCCCACATTTAGAACTTTTTTTTATTCTTCTTAGAATAACCAGAAACAAACGAACCAGTTGTTGGAAGGCCGGCTGGTCGATGTCGCTCTGCAGGGCGAAGTCACTGAGGACCTTCCAGGGCGGCTGGTAGCTCTGCACCTCCACCGGGTTGGCCTGGATGCCGCCGTCGTGTCGCTCCGGGCTGGCCGCGACCATCGGGGTGCCCGTCATTCCCTGGATGTTCTGCACACAGGAGGGAAGGGGGCAGCGATTACTCTCACCTGCATCATCTTGAGTTTTGCGCGTAGGCGCAATTTATCCAAAACAAACCGAATAATAAAACGATGAACTTTTTTTAAAAAGTTGAGCAAACAGGAAGGCTCTGTGAGCCGCTCTCACCGTCTTGTCGTTGGGTTGCTGCTGCTGCAGCTGCTTCATCAGCAGGCTCTTCTTCTTATCCTTGCAGCGCTTGTTCTGGAACCAGACGCGGATGACCCGCGGGCTGAGGCCGGTCATCTCCACCAGCTGCTCCTTCATCAGCGCGTCGGGCCTCGGGTTGGCGTTATAACAGGTCCGCAGCGTGTGCAGCTGCTTCTCGTTCAGAACAGTCCGGACCCGGGTGGTCTTCTCCGGCTGTTTGTGGACGTGGGGTCGGAGAGCGGGCTGCCGCGCCGAGATTGGTTCTGCTGTTTGGGGGACATGGATGAGAGAGCGGCACCATGAGCTGGTTGCTCTGATGGAAATCCAATTAATTTTAATTAAGTTTTATTGAATTAACAACATTTTTAAAGCATGTTTTCATATTCGGTTTATTGGAGTTTAGCCTGCACATTTATTTGGTTTAAATTAAAACAAAAGCAGGTAGCCGGTATATTTGTTTTTTATATTTAAGGTCTATTACCAACCAATTGAAAACGCATTGCAAGCATCCGGAGTCCAGGAGCTTCATCCTCCCCCAGCAGTGATAACCTGCTGCAGAGCAGGGTCCGCTTTATCTAATCTACCCACCCTGGCTGGACAGACGGTGGTCTGCATAAATAAACAGACCAGAAGTCCCGCAGCAAACCCGCATTACGCAGCGCTGCGCACAAGGAGAACAAATCCACTTGTCTGAGAAAGCATCAGGAGCAGCTTCACGGGAAATGAAGGACCCTTAACCAGGTCACAATGGGTAGGCTATACATCAAACCTGGACAGCGTGAGGTAACCCCCACCCCCCCACCCTACACTAACCGATCCTTCCCAGTGCGCACCCGAAAATCAGGGCAAAGCTGATAAAAGCGGAATTAAACTACCCAAAAAAAAAAGTTTTGTTTTTTTTTTCTTCTTTTTTCTTTTTTTAAAAAAACCTTCAGATGATCAGATGATACCCCTCTGTGTCCATGCCCCCCCCCCCTCGGGACTCTACCTGCCATCTGCAGCGGTCTGGCCGGATGCAGGGGGCTGAGCGGGTCTCCGCTGCCCAGGCTGGCCCGTTCCACCACATCATGGTCAGCGCGGCAGAACAAGCCGTCCTCCCGCAGCGCGAACTCGTCTCCCGGGATGAGCTGCCGGCTGCAGGCCACGCAGCGAAAACATTCGATGTGGTAGACTTTGGAGCGAGCCCTCATGACGAAGTCATTCTTGCTGAAGCCGATATTGCATTTAGCGCATTTAATCCCGTATAACCTGCGGGACACACACACACACACACACACCTTTATTAACTGACACAAAGCAACACTTCATATTAGTGTTATATTATTATTACCTTGATTAAAAGTTTATATTTTTAATTATATTTTAATTTATTTTAATTATAACTATTAAGGCCTCTTCATATCTATCAATCACACATAAATATATATGTATATTATCAATTATATATATATATATATATATATATATATATATATATATATATATATATATATATATATATATATATATATATATATATATATATATATATATATATATTATATGATTTTCCGCAGTTTATAACCTATTTCTTATCTTCAAATGCACCTTCCAAAGCTGAATATGATGAATAACTTTTTTAGATGTCCATCAAGTTTTTTTGTTTTTGTTTTTTTCTTGTTTTGGAGTTTTTTTTGTTTGTTTTGTTTTGGGGTTTCTTGGTGGAAACAAACAAAATTTTATTTTTGGACCCAGTGAAACCAGAACTCCACATGATGCAAATAATCTCTGTTGTTCTTGTAAAAATTTTAGTATTATTATTTTTTTTTTTAAGAAAAAAAAAAACAGCAACACAATAATTCCAATCACCGAGCTGCTCCAGTTCCTGCGGCATCAAAAGGCGTCCCATCCCGTCCCGGCCGTCCTACCTGATGTAATCCCGTTTACAATAAGTCTTCCCATCCCTGACGAAGCAAGTGCATGACTCGTCCAGGTACTGACTGCACTCGGCGCACTTGAGACAAGCTGCATGCCACTCCAAGTCCGGGGAAACCCGCAAGATGTATTGGTCGTGGATCTGGTTCCCGCAGCCCACGCAAAGAGACACCAGTCGCTTCTCTGAAAGAAGAGATGCAGAAGGAGGATCCATGAAAATCTGCTCCAGATCATATGATTATCATCATTATGCTCGTTTTAATTATTATTGTTCTTTTTAATATTAATAATAATAACTTATTTGATTAAAAAACAGGAATTTATTTGGTTTAAATTATATAAGAGAAAAAACTGCGATGCAAAAGGCCAAGAAAAAGTGTTCTCATTAAAAATATGACAAAGTCCAAAGTTGCAACGACAGTGAAACCAGGATCGCATCTCGACCCCAAACAAGTGTCTTACTTTTCGGAGGATCCCCCATGTCTCCCATGGCGAAAAAGTAAGGCGATGTAAAGTCCACTTTCACAGCGGGCTGCGGCGCCTGGAAGCCTGGATCTGAGCTCCGCTGCCGGGGCCAGGAGCGATGCTGTCCAGCCTCGGAGAGGAAGTGTGTGTATGTTTCCCACCGGTGTGTGTGCGCGCGTGTGTGCGTGGAGCCCTGATCCTGGCAAGCGGCTGGGCTGACGTAGGACATCAGCACGTCATCTGCATGAGTAGCGGATTGGCTCTGCAGACCCTGTCCGACACACACACACACACACACACACACACTGGTAGGCCTGCTGCTGCAGCAAAAGGTTTTTATCTTTGCTTTGCTCTTTTATGTATTGATCTACATTTTCTGATTTTTGCATATTTTTATTGTTCTAATATGGATGCATATTTAATGAAAACGTGAAATACATCATCTATTTTTAATCCATTTTAAATAAATGTCTTCTGTAAATTGACCACTGGAGAATGACGTTATAAATGATTTAATATTAAACTTTTAAAGGGACATCATTCATCAGAGAATTCAGACCCACTCATCTAATTTTAAGTAATGTGGCCTAAATCCAAGGAACTGCGGATAAAAGTCCAAATCTGTTACATGCATCCTTTTTTTTTTCCTAATAAAAGTAGAAATCTGCGGCCTGATTTAGGAAAAGTTCCTCAATAGAAGCAGGTAAAGAAACTCTCTAAAAATGACTGCTTGAGTGCAGTCGGACCACGGCCATCAGCTGCAGCTCACATGCCAACACGCCCTCTAGTGTCCGGATGTTGCCAGTGCAGCATCCTCTGCCGGTGAAATGGAACCGAAATGCGGCTTTACAGGTGTGATCATCCGGGCCAAGTATTGCAGCAGTAAAAAAGAAATAATTATCTCAGTTTTTACCTTTTCCTCTGTGGAAGTTTGTTCTTCTTTATCTGCAGTCTAGTTGATTTAGTTCTAAGCCAATTAGAGAAGGGCTTTCCCCATTAGATCACCTTTATTACTTAAATGGGATGCTTAGATGTATTTTTATATGACTTCAAAAGGTGACTACCTCACGGAAGAGGATTAGGGCCACTGGAAAAAAAAAAAACTTAACTGATTTTTTATTTTATTTCAGTATAGTATGGGAAAAAAGTCAGAATTCTGACTTTGATGTCAGAAATTCTGACTTTTTCTCAGAATTCTGAAAAAGAGTCAGAATTCTGACTTTAATCTCCAAATTCTGAAAAAAGTCAGAATTCTGAGATTAAAGTAGTCAGAATTCTGAGAAAAAAACAGAATTTGACTTTTGATGTAGAATACTGACTTTGATGTCAGAATTCTGACTTTGATGTCAGAATTCTGACTTTTTCTCAGAATTCTGACTTTAATCTCAGAATTCTGAGAAAAAGTCAGAATTCTGGAGATTAAAAGTCAGAATTCTGAGAAAAAAGTCAGAATTCTGACACTTTTCTCAGAATTCTGACTTTGATGTCAGAATTCTGACGATGTCAAGAATTCTGGACTTTTTCTCAGAATTTCTGACTTTAATCTCAGGAATTCTTGAGAAAAAAGTCAGAAATTCTGAGATTAAGTCAGAATTTGAGAAAAAAGTCAGAATATCGAAGTCAGAATTCTGACTTTGATGTCAGAATTCTGACTTTTGATCAATGTCAGAATTCCTGACTTCTTTTTCTCAGAATTCTGACTTTAATCTCAGAATTCTGACTTTTTCCTCAGAATTCTGACATCAAAGTATCAGAATTCTGACATCAAAGTCAGAATTCTGATATCAAAGTCAGAATTCTGACTTTGATGTCAGAATTCTGACTTTTCTCAGGAATTCTGACTTAAATCTCAAAATTCTGACTTTTACTCCCTCAGAATTCTGAGATTAAAGTCAGAAATTCTGAGAAAAAAGTCAGAATTCTGACATCAAAATCAGAATACTGACTTAAATAAAATTTAAAAATCAGTTTTGTTTTTTTTTTCAGTGGCCCTAATCCCCTCACTGCATACCTCAAAAGCTAACAGTGTTTTGATAAATATCTTTAATGCATTTCTGCTCAGGACCCAGTTTGTTTTCTTAGTTTGTTTGTTTTAATGCAGTATATCGTTTATTTAAGCTGTTTATTCATTTTTACACGTCAGGAGAAAAATCGATCAGTTTAGATCAACAAAAATCTTCTTCACCTCTTTAGATTATTTCTGTGAAACACATGTAAAAAGCCGGAGCAGAGATAGAGGGATACGGAAACAAACGGCACCAATGGGCGTCATTAGGTCAGTGTTTGACGCTTAAATGTAAAAACCCTCCTTCAACTTTAAACACACATGCGCTACAACCATACAAAACATGTGCTTTTACACATAAAACATATTATAATATGAGTAGTTATTTGTGTCTCAGCTGTTTAATAATACCGTTGTGGAATCTGTTTCTGATTTTCTACATTGCAGGTTAGATCAGAACAGTCTTTGGATAATGATCAATCATATTTCTGCAACACTTGACCCCAGGCTGTGTTTTTCTTGTTCTATTTTATCATCTTATATTTGGTTGCACCTTTTAATGAGCAAAGAACCAACATGGAAACCTCCATGTTTAACCAACTCCCATGTTGGAGTGTTTAAGATGCTACTGTATACACTGAAAAAAATAATGCAACTGCTTTTGGCTTTTATTTCAATTCAATTTAATTCAGTTTATTTATATAGCGCCAATTCACAACACAAATAATCTCAAGGCACTTTACAGTTCAATTATCATTTCGTATGAAATCTTACGAAAAGTTATGCACACTATTTCGTACGTTTTGGATGTTTTTCCTCAAAAAAACACATCAGTGCGCATGCGCAGGCAGACAGACAAAAAAGCGGATCCGCGGACGGACGTAAAACTGGGAAAAACAGTGAATAATCACTTATTCATGTCTCTAACTACGCTGCTTGCTGTTTTATATCTTAGGGTCAAGGGCTAATTGTATTTTAAATTTATGTTCTTGAATGGTAGCGTAAGATGATAAAGCGCATACCTAATTTAAAAACGTCCAAAACGTACGAAATTACTAGATGCATAAACTTTTTCGTGACGCATTTCATGTACTTAACTCATAATGAGAATACGCTGATCAAACAGTCATACTTAATCAAATTAATTTACTTTAACACAATTGTTTTATTTCCTAACCTACTTACATGAAAAATTGTGTTAAGTAAATGGCAAAAAAAGTTGCATTACTTTTTTCAGTGTAGAAAGTTAAGAACAGACAATAGAGGCTCTGTAACCAACAGGAGGGACTTATTAATCTGTTTTGGGTTTAATTGACTATTTCTTTTTTATTCTTAACATGCAGAATACAATCATAGATGATTTTCATCCATTGGGACGTCTCAGATTCTGTTTCAAAGATGCTTTCTCAGAGTCTTTGTTTATTGATTCGATGGTCTTTCCTCAATGTAATGAAGCTTCACTGAGATGCGGCGTCTGATCAATGGAGAGTTTTTCCATCAGAGCATTGCATTCGCAGTGATGTATCCAGTCAGGAGGATTCTGGAAGCAGCTGCACACCTTCAGCATTTTATTATTGTTGCATCCATCACAGACTGTGCAAACTGTTATGAAACAGAAAACCAGGCTGCAGATTAGAACAATGATCTGATGAGTCCCTCTGGAATGTGTTCAACAAGAGTGGAAATAGTTGCATCCAATCAGCAGTTTAGAACCAGAAAAACTTTATTAAAGTGGCTTTTTTTCGGGAATATGGGAGATTTTTTTAGACTGACTAAAAAAGATTATGCAACTTGTGTTTAGCCATATCACAGATGTTATCAATGTTCAATTATTATCAACAAAGTTTTGTCCTATGGTCGTTTATTTAAATTTAAGAGTCATTTAAGATCATGTCTGAGTTCAGTTACACAGAACCATCATTTCCCTTCCTAAGCATTGAACTCTGAGTGAGAGCATCAGGGTGGGTCGGTGGTTTGCTTCCAAAGAAAAAGGCTCCTGCAGGTCTGGCCCAAGCCTGCATGGGACCCTAAGCAAAATTTTATTTTGTGGCCCTCCATTTCTGCCAATGCAAACAACATCATTTGAGCTCTGGAAGTGCAGTTTACAGTCGGCTCTGTGTAATAAAAAAATTTTTATTTACAGCAAACAGTGTCGTGGTTTATACATATTGTTTCCATCTGCAAAAGCTGCGTTTAAAATAACCTGTTGGGGAATTAAAGCAACCAAAGATAATAATTTTTCATAAATAGTAAATGCAAATTAAATAGTTCAAAAACAGACATATTTAAATAAAAACCAAAATATCAAGCATATTCATAATGAGAGAAATTATTTTGTTGCATAATTTTAATAATTTCTGCATGACTAAAGATTTATGAATGTAAAAATGCTCAGTTTAATCATGATATTGGGTTGTTGTAATTATAAATTTATTAATTAATTAAATTTTCTATCTCTGCTTCTGTCTCCTCCTTGAACCCCAGTCGGCCTCAGCAGATGGCGGCTCACACTGAGCCTGGTTCTACTGGAGGTTTCTTCCTGTTCAAAGGGAGTTTTTCCTCTCCACTGTCGCTACAAGCATGCTTAGTGTGAGGGATTGCTGAAGAGTTATTTAGCCGATACAATCAGCTGGTTTCCCTTAGATAGACAACTTTGAATCCATCTGGATGATCTGGTGAACTGGAAAGTGCCTTGAAATGAAATGTGTTGTGAATTGGCACAGATATAAACAATTAATTGAATTTAAAAATGCTAATTAAAAACAACACAACAGTTTTTATAATTTGGATGATTGAGAAGAATATTAATCAGATAATCTACCTTTGAGTTTTATAAATTTGGCTTTTCAGGCCCCTTTGGCATGAGTCTGGCAAAAGGGCCTGAAAAACTAAATGCTCAAATAAATCAGTTTATCTTCACTCTACTTTTCCAGAAAAAAAAAAAACGCAGATTTAAAAGTTTTAAGTAGTTTGCAAGTTTAGTTTCCTCATGTCTACAAATACCAAATATCTAGTCGACTGTTTGCCGATGAAGCTTCCCAGTTATCCAGGAAATGAAGAAAAGGTTTTAGAAAACAAAAACCAGAAATGTTTCTCTCTGCAGCTTTAAACTGAGGAAGCTTTCTGGAAGAAGAGCAAACCTTCTCCAACTACAAGAACCAAAGTCATTTGGTTCTGATTCTTTCAAACCTTAATTTAATTTAATTTAATTTGGACGTGTGCACTTTAACTTATTTTCCCCAACATACCGCGGATATAGTGGCGCTGGTTCTGGTTTCCATGGTAATGCATGAAGTAGAAAAATGCCAAAGCCGAAGGAACCTTTTAACAGAACCATCGATTTAATCTGAACGACCCAAATAGGTCCAGAATCAGCCTGAGTTTGTGTAACTTTTGCATAGATCCTGATTCTGTCAGAGCTTTTATTCTCTTTAACGTTTCTCCTCCTTCACTTTTCTCTGAAACGGAGTGACGTCTGTCAAAGCCTCCACTTCTCTATCAGCTCTGACTGAAACATGTGAACAGTCAGTCCAAGGCACATGGCGCTTGTGTATCCTCTCTGGTAGCAGCAGAGGGGAGCTGTCTCCCCTGGGTTTCCCTCGTGCCCCACAGACCATATGGCTCGGCCTGGCCTCTGAGCTGGTCCTTGGACCACCTGAGGCAGCAGGAGCTCCCATAATCATTGGAGACAAGGGCCACTTGACACCAGGCTGACAGATGGTGCTCCAGCACTGTAGCATCGGACTGCTGTTGCTAGTGCGCCTGTGTGTGAGTGTTCAGATTGAGAGGCACAATAAGGGCAGTGATGTGTCAAGGATGGTTAAACATGATGGTGGCAGTCCGTCTTCTTTTGTCTCTAGGGCAGCCGTAGCCTGGGGCCATGACTGCAGGCAAATTTCATCACATATATGCAGCCGAGGGGAACAACAGAGAAGCTCAGCACCAAAGTTCGACGTTCTTACATTTTCCAAAAATCAAATTTCCCTCTGAATGTACTTCTCATCACACTAGATTAGTAAGAATGTCGTCGAACCAGAAACTCACAAAGTGAAACTAATAATTATTCATTTTCTGCATTCTTTTTCCAGAATTTATTTCTGTTCATTATGTCTGAAAGCTGAAAACCAAATGCAGTGTCTCATAAAGTCTCAATAAAGGATCCATAAAAAGAGATTTTTATTTAGAGAAATTATACGTCATGGCCGTGCTGTGGACTAATAAATCACAGGTAAGATGGTTGTCCAGCAGACAGCTATTGACATGCTCCACCAGGAAGTTACAAGCAGTGAGGAAAAGGCAGCGGTGAGAGGATCAGGAAGCATAGTTTCAACAGCCTCACACTCAGACATGATGGTGTTAAGCTACCTCTGAGCCATGCAGCAGATTTCTCCTTCTCTTAAAGAGAAATGGACTAGAGTGAGTCTTAGTGGTCGGACATACGCTTTCAAAAGACTAATAGGATGTACAAGAGTTTGAAGGAAACCTGGAACTGCTGGAGGTCCAGTCAGGGCTGCTGCCTGGAATCTGGGGCCCCATTAAAAGACATTGATACTATCCCTTAAAAATAGTGTATGCAAGCTTTAAAACTGCTATAAATGTCCACTAAAGAGTATCATTTACATTGTAAATGTAATTTTTTATGCACAATTTCTACAAAGGAATATTATCACATGAAAAAGTGAAGACAACATTAACTTTAAACTTTATATTAAAAAATAATCCCTGGAGAACATTGACTGCAACTTGAGTAGAGTTGCTGTAGATCAGTTTATTTCATGTCTTTGACCACGGCGAGCTGTTGCTTTACCACGAGGCATTGCAAAGCTCTATTTAGTAGTCTCCATCTGGCTTTAAAATGGTTCAGCTGTACTGTCGGCAGACATGTTTGTCTATGTCCGCTGATTCCATCCCTGCACAGGAATTGTGTTTAGACTCAAAACGAATGAAAACTATAAGAACGGACGCTTGGTGTGTATACCTTTATTCTATAATGGTTAAAATAAAAAATAGAGAAAGATAATAAACACCAGATCTAAAAAAAAAAAGCACAGGAGACAGGTACCTTGATTATCCGATAAAAGATCTTTTAAGTGGCCTTTATTAGCCAAGACAAGGTAAGTGTATTTACTGTGTCAGCCTACATCAACAAATGCATTGAGGACGTCAGCATCAAAAAGAACATCACCACCCGGGCCAACCAACCACCCTGGATAAATGTAAAGGTTCGGAAATCGCTAAAAGCACGGAACTCAGCTCTCAAGACTGAGAACAGCGCGTGCCAAATTAAACCGTGCCATCAGATCAGCGAAGCAGAACCACAGCCAGAAGATCCAGGATCTTTACCACGACGACAGAAACACCAGGAGGATGTGGCAAGGCATTCGGATGATCATGGACTGATCATCCGAATGCAAATGCAAAGCAAACACTGACTTCCTACTGTAAATGGACTGAACAACTTCTTTGGAAGGTTTGAGGCACTAAACAGTCTCCAGCAGTGAAAGCTGTTCCACACCAGGAGAGTCAACCCAAGGAAGGCCCCAGGGTCTGATAACATACCTGGGTGGGTGTATAAAGAGTGTGCAGATCAGCTGGCTGTACTCAGAGACATTTTTAATACCTCGCTGGACCAATTCATAGTGCCAGCATGCTTCCAGTCTGCCTTCATTATTCCAGAGCCAAAGGAACCTCAGTTTAACTCATTCAATGATTACCGGCCTGTTGCATTGACTCCAATTATGATGAAGTGCTTCCAAAGGATGGTTAAAGGAGAAGTTAGGTTTTACACTTTAAGCCCATTTTCTGTAGTGTCCAGGATGAAAAATCAGAATGATCGACACCAAAAGTTTGACAATTGCTCCTGTCTCTGCTTTTTTTGAGAGAAGCTCATTTAGGAATCAACCCTGGCCCTTCATAATGGCTGCCATAGTGCATGTCGGATAATGTCCTTAAAACAACCTTAAGCGTTCTTTTTTAAAATATGCTACTCACCGTGTTCCGTCAGTGCTGCTGTTCAAAACCGTTCCAAAAAAGTTTAAGTAAAGAAAAAACGTTCCTGTAGTGTTTTATTTAGCATTTTTGTAAATCCCATTGAGTTCTGTTGGAATAGTCAATATTCCCCTGCCACATACGGAAACGGAAATGGGGCCTGTTTACACAGTTGTAGTCTTTTAGCTTCACTCTGTCCAATATGTACTCCGGCGCCGAGGTGCTAGCGCTTCTGTTAAACACTTTAAAAACTCTGAAAATGGAATACGAAAGGTGGATTCTTGATTCTACCGACGTCGGAGTACACAGAGTGAAGCGAAAAGACTACAACTGTGTAAACAGGCCCCATTTCCGTTTCCGTGGCAGCGGAATATTGACTATTCCAACAGAACTCAATGGGATTTACAAAATGCTAAATAAAACAAGACAGGAATGGTTTTTCTTCACGAAACTTTTTGGGAACGTCATTGAACAGCGCTGACGACTACATGTGAGTAGCATATTTAAAAAGAACGCTTAAGGTTGTTTTAAGGACATATCCGACATGCACTATGGCAGCCATTCTAAAGCCAGCCAGGGGTGAATCCTAAATGAGCCAAAAAGCAGAGACAGGAGCAATAAACTTTTGGTGTCGATCATTCTATTTCATCCTGGACACTGCAGAAAATGAAGCTAAAAACAGCAAAACCTAATCCTCCTTGCGCTTAACAATATCGTGGTCCAGTCTGCCACCAGCGTTCGACCACGTTCCGGTTAAGCCTACCAGCGAAACGGCTCCACTGAGGTAGCGCCATCTCTGCTGCTCTCCACCTGAGCCTGGCACTCTGGAGGAGAAGAACACCCAGGTGCGGATGATGTTCCTGGACTTCAGCTCAGCTTTCAACACCATCATCCCACAGCATCTGATGGACAAAGCTGGAACAGCTGGGATTCAATACACTCTGCTATTGGCTGCTAGGACTTCCTCACCAACAGACCTCAGTCAGTCCCAGGTTGGACAGAACACCTCTGATGTCATCAATCTAAGCACAGGCGCCCCTCAGGGCTGCGTCCTGAGCCCCCTGCTGTTCACCCTGATGACACATGACTGCGTCTCCAGGTTCACCACCAATCACATGGTGAAGTTTGCAGACGACACCACGGTGGTGGGCTTCATCAGAGACGACAACGACCTGGACTACAGAGAGGGAGGTGGAGCAGCTGATGGTGCAGAGATAACAGCCTGATCCTGAACGTGGAGAAGAAGAAGGAGATCATCGTTGACTTCAGGAAGAACCGTCCTAACCACGCTCCACTGCTCATGAACAGCTCAGCTGTAGAGGTGGTCAGCAGCACCAAATACCTGGGGGTGAACATCACAGACACCCTCACCTGGAAACACCACCTCACTGGTCAAAATGGCACAGAAGCGCATGGACTTCTTGCCCACCTGCCCCCACCCATCCTAACAACCTTCTCCAGAAGCACCATAGAGAGGCGTTCTGACCAGCTGTCTCACTGTGTGGTGTGGAGGCTGCAGCCCCTCAGACTATATATATATATATATATATATATATATATATATATATATATATATATATATATATATATATATATATATATATATATATATATATATATATATATATATATATATATTTATTTTTATTCCTGTAACAACTTAACTGCCTTACAATACTGTATAAACATGTTTTTCCTTTAGAGGAAAATCACCGTATTTAACAGTAAGAAAGGCTTCGTAACATCAGTCAGTGTGAAATGAAACTATATAATGTGTCTCTTTTATTGAACTGACTTATCTAAATAAATCAAATTGTCAGCCATATTTTAAATTATTGCTTTGGTCTGTAAGCAACACCTGCATCAGCCTTCAATTCAGTTCAGTTTCTTTAATTCACAACAAGCAGCAGATGTTTTTAATCTTTTTAAAAATTTGGCTAAATAATTTGGCTTCAGGAAGAATCTTTGTAGTGAAAAAATGTTGTTCGGCTCCTACAGTTTCTTTCGGTGATAGGTCCAAGAAAGGTAGACTGAGTCGTTCGGGCTGAGTGGGAATCCAACCTGGAGTCAGTGACTCACTTCTCTTTCTCGGGTGGCTGGACAGGCAGATGAGCTCCTTTAATGGATCCAGGAGGCAGCGAGGGAGACGGACTCGGAACCAGCATGACTGGATAAGAGGAAGGTAAGGACACATCAAAGACTTCAGGTTAAGCGGGGCTAGCGGGTAAGTTACCACAGTGTGGAAGTTAACCGACTGTCGTCCATGCTAGGAAATCCTGATTGCAGCGAAGTGGAATCAGCTGGGAGCTCATCCTGCCGAACACACCCTGAGAAGAAAAAGCACCCAACACAGAGACCCAACATCTGCTGCTTGGCTCTCGGTCAGAACTATAACATCCAAACTGGTAAAGTCTCTTCTTCATCCTCAATGCCATTTCTGTGAATGAACTCTGACCAAACAAGCGCTAGAAATCATAGCCTTATATGCAATAATCTGGGTAATAGTTATGGAGATTTACATTTCTTGGGAGCTCGATCACCTAGCACAGGTGGACTGCATCATTCTAACGAGGATCCTTTGGGATCATTTAAGAACTGATGTGGCACATTAGTAGAAGCCTATGATAGGAGAAAAAGGAACAGAAATTTATGACAACAATAGGAAAATGTTGTTTCACAAGGCCCAATGACGCTACGCAGTCAGTTTGGTTTCCTTAGATAGAATACTTTTAAAAAACTGACTGCATGACTGGTTTGCATTGTCTCTGTAAGGTACCTTGACTTGAGATGTAGTGAATTGGTGCTATATACATAGCCTCGTGAGACTCATCCTGATCTCGCAAGCTTTCAAGATTTCACTCCCTAATCGTTCTGGAGACTCTCTCCGTTGAAGAAAATTTGGAGCCGTTAAGCCAAGCGAGCGTCCAATCAGCGTTAACTTTGAGGCGGTTGAGGTGTGGCGATGAAACTAGCGTTAGCATGGCTATCGAGCAAGTTTTATCGGAATTACAGAGTATTTCTTCACTGAAAAGAAGAGGAAAACACTGCTCTGGAGGGCTTTCTCAGAGGAAAAGATGTTTTGCTTTTCTCCCGACTGGTTTCGGGCAAGAGTTTGATCTACCAATTGGCTCCTCTTCGTCAAAATCACGTCGCTGTTAGTGCGTCATATGCTTCATTGATCTGATTGGTTTATTAGGCCCGCGCTCTATCACCAACATAGGCCAATCAGCTAACCAGTATTTTCGCCCCTTCCCAAAATTACTTCAGCGGAAGGTTTCCAGATGGATATATGGAGCAAATCCATCTGGCGGAGTCAGGTGACTATATACATAAACTGAATTCAATTTAACTGAATAGAGGACATCAGTTTATAGTGTTGAATATTAATATATTACATCCTGTTAAAGTAAGAATGGGTTGTCAATCAGATTATTATGACTTTGGTAACATTTATTTTTTGCATCTTTTCCATTTTTTCATCTGACACAGAAATCCTTAAATAAATTATTAATAAATTATGTATGGTTAAATGAACTGTAAATTCTGTAGTAAGAGTTTCTCTGTTAGAACTGTATTCAAACTCCACACCTGTTCTGTACATAACAAATAAACTGATGAACACACTCTATGGAGGTCGAGTTAAGCTCTTTTTTTTAACTGTAAGGAGTCAGATAGAACCCCAACATAACTGATCTCAAATATGGATAAAGCTTATAGTTTGAGGGGCTCCTGAACCGTTGCTATTGTTATGCTGCTATAGTCTTAGGCCGCTGAAGGACATAAAGACCACTTTTTTCCAGTCTGCAGATATTACTAAATTTCTCACCTTCTTCATCTTTGTCATGGTTCGTTGTAGCAACAAGACGAAAATTATCGTTCTGCTATTATAGGAAGATTGATAAAAAGAAAAATAGAATATTAACTTTGTTTAAATCTTGCTCAGCATTTGACTTTACCGCAGTGGTAATTAAACTGATAGCAACATTATGGCTGAATGAGTAAACATGGTAAAGTGCTGGTTGCCAAGCATGGAAAGTATTCCTCAGTATGAGACAAGGCCCCAGCTGAGCGTGTGCCCCCCAAAGTCCTGACTGAACACAAACAAAAGGGTCATTTAACTAATTAGGGCTAAAGGATGGGTGTTAGTCTCACCACAAATATTGATTTGTGTATGGAGTGTGTGGAATGTGAGCAGTGGCTCCTGGTGACAACAGTATTTATCAGTGTGGGGCTGCATTTAATGACGACTTTCTGGGTTCACACAGCGTCGTCAAGCTTCTGAATCATACCAGACGATGAGCATGTTTCCAAGCACCTATGTTGTAAACATGATAAACAACAAGTTCCCCTGCTTTTACCGCAGCTGGCTGAAAATTTGGTACATTTGGAACCTCACATGACCCACCAGAAAGCCATTCGGAAAAATTCTCACACCTCACAGGTTTTTTTTGTCAGTCCTTCCATTAAACAGGAAGCAGGTTTAACTCCTGGTGGCTTTGTCAAATTTGACCCCATTTTCTCCTGCTGAAACACAGCATTAACAGTCTGATTTTCACAGCAATATCCAGGGTTGCCCACAGCACCACCCACTCCCTGCCTACATGTTCATATGGTGGTATTAAGCACAGATGTTGAAAGAGGTGTTCAGAATCAGCTGAAATCATCAAGCTTGTTTGTGCACAAACGAAGAATTTGACTTTGACTTTTTCTTGCCCATGAAAACACCAACCACAATATGTAAAGTAGTGGTGAAGAGCCAAACAAAGAACAATACACACAAAAAAGTAATAGCAGTACATACGAGTATGCAAGTGCAGCTCACCTGCTTTTTTTTGAATAGATGAGGGAATTTGCACATGGAGAATATATATATATATATATATATATATATATATATATATATATATGTATATATTAGTGCTGTCAAGCTATTAAAAATTTTAATCGTGATTAATCGCATAATATCAACAGTTAACTCAAGATTAATCGCAAAATTAATAATGCATATTTTATCTTTTTATTTTATTTATTTTAGTTGGGCATTTTAAAAAATGCAAATGTGCAATAATGAAAAAAAACTTGCTTATACAATAAGTTTTTTCATTTTTTTTTTTTTAAAGCACTTTTAAAAAACTAGAATAAAAATATCCTGGTTTAAATTCCAGCCAAAGAACTACATAAAATTAAGTTTTTTTCTCAAACATTGGACTAAAATAAAGATGTACTGTTAAAATAAAGTGCACATTCCGTAATGAAATTCAGACTTAATTCAAATAAAATGAAGTTACTCACAAAATAATAAATAAATCAAACGAATTTACAATAACTGGGCTTTGCAGTCATCTCAACAACATAACATTTTACATGTAGAACATTTTCAAAATGCTTTAATATTCCTTTGGTCTGAACAGGAATTGCAGCAGTAGTGCATTCCACATGACTTAATTTATTTTCTTTGTCTTGTTGGCACTAAGCCAGTGAGACGCTCGTTTCTTCTGGACAACATAGACATAGGACTCAGGTTTTGTCATGACAGCCTTCTGGGAAAACTTTAAAATGAAGCGTATCATTCAGGATACCTTGTCTGCTGGTCATTTTTGCTCATTCAAAGCACGGGTCTGTTATGCTGCGGTCTCTCCCAAAACTTAGCTCTTCCTGTAGCTATGGAAAGCGCCGAGGGTAAAACAAACAGTACAGCGAGTGCTGCGGAAAAATAAAGGAACAAAAGCGCCGCGGGTAAAGCGCTTTGTTTTGATGCGCCGACATAACGTGCGTTAAAAAATGCGTTTCGGCAAGTATAGTCTAAAGCAGT
>JAGKQL010000041.1:43337891-43375655 GCA_018398635.1 Cyprinodon brontotheroides | reverse complement strand
CGGCGGACTCTGCTGGAGAAGAGAGGTACTTCTCCAGCTTCCAACAAATATCAGCACTACATCTCACATGTATATACAAGAGTCCGTCCATGAGTTCTATGTCCACAGCGATTGTCCGTTAAAGTCCCTTTTACATTCCACTCCCAGTGTTTCCAGTGGCTTCCTCCAGGTATTTGTGAAGAATTGAAGACTTCCATCAATGTAATGTCCAAGTCTAATCATAGTCATAACATCAGATATTAATGATTTCCATAAATGGAGGGGGGTTCCCTGCCCACCCATTTCACCATAATGGCCTTCCTTGCTAACATTAAAAGTGACTGTATCACATGCTCATGTTTTACTAGTTCCTTAGGAATATGTCCCAACAAACACATCAGTGGGTTTTCTGACACATTTTGACCAATAGCTGTACTGATTCTGGCACATACATCTTTCCAAAATGACTGAATAACATCACATTCCCACAAACAGTGAAACCTGGTGCCCACAGAAATTTTACATTTGGGGCAATCTGGAGAAGTTCCTGCCTTGTACTTGCTAAAAATATAAGGAGAAATATATACATTATGCAAAATGTTATACTGCATTTCTTTAAATCTGTTACAAACAGAGATTTTAAATGGCAGGAGCAGGATTTTATCCCATAATTGAGTGCTTATTTCACATTTGAGTAAAGTTTCCCAGGATTTCCTCAACCATGCCAGTTTGTCCAGATTTAGCTGATAAATCTCAGAATAAAATTTTGATATAAAATGTTTGTGATTTTCAAAAAGGAACTTCTCCAGTTTATTCACGTATCTTCCCTTACCTTCCCTTAGATCCACAGCTGGTTGTTTGAATAGACGCTTTTATTTACTTGTTTTTAACAATCATTTCACAATTGTTTTATGATGCTTTCACAACAACTTTTAAAAAAATTTCTTGTTTATCACTTAAAGATGTTAATGTTGATAATACAACCTGGTTACTTACATGCCAATGAGACCATCCAATTAGCCAGTGGCTGCTCTGCTTCTCTGATTCATAACTGGTCCATCACTGTAAAGCCATATCGAGTGTTTCCTCTCTACTGTCACTGTATGCATGCTCAGTTTGAGGAATTGCTAAGGAGTCAATCACACAATGCAGTCAAATACCGATTGTCTCCACAAACTTTTATCCCATCTGTCTGGATGATATGGAGTAAACTGATCATTCATTTAGTCTATTTTTGAAGCAATCTAATGAAGACATAGAGAATGCAGAAGAACACAGATTTTCAGAGATTGTTAGAATAAGTACATTTTGAAGCAGCTGAGTTTGCTGAGTTACATTCCTGCGCCTCTCTCCGCTGTGATGTCTGATCGAACCTGTTGAACTTAAAAGTTCCCTTAAAAACATGTTTGGTCACAACTTTTCTATATTTTGACAGTTTTTGTAGCAGGACTAAGATGGGAGTCTGTTTGAAAGCCACAGAAGTCAAACTTGAAAATAAGCATTTAGGAAAGTTTGAACTTTTTTGATAAACAGAAAAAAATCCAAAATATTTTTTTGTTTTGTTTTTTACCTTAAAGCATGTGATCTATCGATCTGAATCCTGCATCCATGCCAATAGATATTAATTCCAGATTAGAGTATTTGGAAAAGAAGGCGGCTCTATAGAGCTTTTCACACCTCTGCTCAGATCCCTGCAGAGCATATGAGCAGAAAAGACCTTGATGTAGGTCAGATGTTACTCTTTCCTGTTTATGCACCAAGTGGGACCTTCAGTCTATTCCTGTCAGCCTCCTGTGAACCTAATGGTGCTTTTCCAGACTAAGGTGACACCAGCCGCCTAATACTTTGGAGGAGAGCTGTGATGCCAGTCTCCCTTCCTTCTAGGGCTCACAGTTAGGATGCAGGGTTAAAGACCTGCATAAATATTGCATCTGGGTTTGAGTCTATTCCACATGCATCTATGACCTTCTCAGAGTTCTGGATTCCTACTTCCTATCTCTGAGCTATGCATTCGGTGGTGTGTCTGTGACCCTTTGATGGAACGATCATTGAACAGGGTTGTACTTTATTACTTGACTTTTCTGATCACAATGTAGGAGTTTTAAAAGAATTTATAAATTATAGTGGAAATAAGCATTTTGGACAAGCAGTAACAAGCAGGATGTCTGATCTTCACAGAGATTTAACTTCTTAAATAAGTTCATCTGTTCTTTGCTTGTTACCTGGAATAATGGCACCTGTTTGAACTCATTATCTGTATGAAAGAAGTCCACAGCCTTAAACAGCCAGACTACAGCCAAAGAGCAGTCCAAGGACACCAGCAAGAAAACTGTAGACATGCACCAGGCTGGGAAGAGAGAAAATACAATCTGAGAAAGCAAATGGCCAACTCCTGTTCTTGTTTGGCTGTGACGCCATCCTGGAGGGAAACATCAGCTGTGCTGCTTCCATCAACACCCTTGTTTCTAGATGTTGGAGCTTGGCCTGTTTTCCAGTGTGGTCCTGTTTCTCTGAACGTGACTGACTGGATGTGCTCTCTTCATCCTCTGACAGGCTCGTCTGCCTGGCTGTGTGTTCCCTGGGCGGGGCCGCCTTTTACAGCTGCTTTTGTGTCTCTGCTTCCGTCTCCTTGAACCCCAGTGCGGCCTCAGCAGATGGCGCTCACACTGAGCCTGGTTCTGCTGGAGGTTTCTTCCTGTTAAAATTGAGTTTTTCCTCTCCACTGTGGCTACAAGCATGCTTAGTGTGAGGGATTGTATTTGAGTCAATGAGTCGATGCAATCAACTTTGTTTTCCTTAGATAGAAAACTTTGTATCAATTTGACTGGATGATCTGGTTGAACTGTAAAGTGCCTTGGGATGACATGTGTTGTGAATTTGGCGCTATATAAATAAACTGAATTGAATTGAATTGAAATAAATCAACTTTGGAAGTAACTGGAAGAAAAATGTAAGAAATACACAAATATTGATAATCTCCCACTACCATAATGAGAACGAAGAGCAGAAATCCCAGAACTACGTGTAGGGATCTGACAAATGACCTGCCACGGTGTGTTTGAGTGCTGAAGATCTGCATTTCCAGAAATGTCTGAAGTTTGCTGGAGAAATTCTGGCTGCTCCAGAAGAGGAATGTGAGATCATCACGTGGTCAGATGAAACTAAACTAGAACTTTTTGGAACAAACATGTCGTGTTTGGAGGAAGAAGAACGCTAAGCTGCATCCCCAGACCAATAAACCTACTGGTGGTGGAAGCATCATGCTTTGAAGGTTTTTTTACTTTAAAGGGGAGAGGAAAACTGGTCTGTGTTAAGGGAAGAATTAACAGGTGAGATTTGAAACCCAATCCTCCTTCCCTCAGTGGGACCAATAAAGATGGAAGGTGGCTGCGTCTTCCAGCAGCACAATGATCCAAACACATCGCTACGATAAAAAGCTTTCCAAGGTCCTGGATTTGCTTAGCCCTTCTCCACTCCTCAACCCCATAAAAAATAAAATGGAAGGAGTTGAAAGTCTGTGTTTCTAGCGAGAGCCCCGAAGCATCACTGCTCCATAAGAGATCTGATGGAGGAATGGGCCAAAATAGCAGCAATGGTGGGAGAAAACCTGGACAACACTGACAGGAAACGTCTGACCTCTGTCATTATCAACAAAAGATATGCTGCAAAGGATTGAGTTAAACTTTTGTTATTGACCAAATATTAATTTGAAACATAAAATTGTGAGAACTTTAGTCAAATGCTTTTTTTGCCCCACAAAGCATCGTAGCATCTATGATAGAAGCAAAGCATCTTAGCTTCTATGTAACAAATTCTCAGTAGTATAAAGATGAAAACAAATAGTTAACCAAAGGACACCATGCCGTTCATCCTGAACCCATTTAAATGATCAATCCCTCCTGATAAAATGTTGTGATAAGTGTGTTTATCTAAAACCATGTAGGAGTGAACAGAGATATGAAGTCAATATATAGAAATATGATGCAAGCTTATAATTTTCCCTTCCTCCAAGCATTTCTTTTGGCGCCTAAAGGAAATAGTTCAATGCAGAAAATACATTTTCATTGGAATCTACTGAGATGCTCACCTTCCATTTATTCTTAACTAATAAAATGTTATAAGTGAATGTGTTGATAAATGCTTTAGTGATGTTAGGATGGCAGTAATCAGTGGTAACAAATGGAGCAAAGCTCGTTTGTTTTTTTTAACCACAACAAGGGACTGATTTAAGGAGAGGATTCAAAAGCAGGTTATGGTCTGTATCTAATTTACTGTCTGCTTAGTGAGCGACAAGTGCTGCAGGCGGCAGCAGCATCCTATAACTTAGAAACTGCTGCTACTTAATATATAATGCAATATGCTACACTGTGACATTTGTCATTTGAAGCAAGACACACATTATGGCTCAGGGCAGTGCATCTGTCCTAAAGGCTGCTTGGAGATGGACTAAAAGCTCCTCCAGCTGAGCCGAGCCAATCACACGCTGAACCCTGGATCACCCCCTCTCCTCCTCTCCAGCACTTATGTATCACACACAGCTTTTTTTTTCCTTCCCTCTCTCTCCGTCTTTCGCTGACACACACACCCAAATGTACACACACACACAGAGCGAACTGCTCCCTGCTGGTTTATACCTCCATACAGGAGTTGGCCATTTCCTTTCTTGCAGCACGCTGACTGCCATAGAGAGCAGCAGCCCTGGATGAACCCACAGGTTCCTACTGGTCTCTGTAGCATGTCCTCTCAGCAGGCCTCATGAGCCTGGTGGGAGTCTAAACGAACCATATTGACATGCTATTGGGGGCAGTCGAGTTGCTTTGACAAATTCTCTCTGGCATTTATCAATCAAGTCGTCCTCAGCGGAGTGAAGGACCTCTAAGTGAAGCTTCCCCTCCTAGGGAGAGGCAGAGCATTTAGAGCAGCTAAAGACGCGATTCAATTTGCGCCGGGGATCCCTGCCACCGGTCTTTGCCACAATTTATGCGCACGTGCCACAAATTAAAATGAGGGGGAGGTAGGGAATTGTCAGCCTTCAAATGGCTGACATAAGTTACAAGCAAAATTTTAATTAGCCGGGAGGAGTGGGGTGATCATTCAGAGGGGCCCCTGTTCTGTCAGGGGGCTTGTCGACATTATGTTTCTCTTTTCAGCAGGCATCTGGAGGCTGCAGTGGGGCCCCTAAAGGGTCTGCAGAGAAAAAACTACTTGAAGCACACAATGCCAGATAGGAACCTCCTCTGTACTGTCGCCCTCTGCTAAAGTGATATTCATACCGAGGACGATTGTCTGGCACTGCTGACTTCACTGCATGTTTCTGCCAATCAAACACCGTCAATCCAACATGGAAAGCTTTTAGAATCATCATGTGTCTGTGTGGGTTTATTGCTTTTTGTTTATTCAAATCTTCTTTGGCCCTTACAAAAAAAAAAAAATAAGATACCATGAATTTTACATGTGATTCTCACATTTCTAGGTTTTATCAATTATGTTTTTACGTATTTCTTGTTTCATTCAACATTTAATCACATCTTGTGATCTAATTTGTGAAACGCATATAAAGACTTTTGTTTTCCACATAAATATCATTGTTCTCTGTGTAATACCTTTTTAAATCTTAACCCAGCATTTTTTGTGTATGGTTATGCAATTTTATGTTTTTATGTAAATATATTATGATTTATGTTGAGTATAAATGAAATAAGGAGATTGGGTATCACAGGTGATGTTTGTACACATATTATCACAATTAATTTTTTAATTTGAAGCTTGGATTTCCATTTGAAGAAAAAGGAACATGTGCCAATACTAGTAAATCACACGTAAAAGTGTGTATTAAATGTGATTCACATGTTTTTATTTTATTTAACATTCTGATTCACATTTGAGGAACATGTATCACATGTGAAAAAATATGTATTACGTTTTTCACATTTTTACATGTGATTTCACATGTTCATTTTATTCCAATTTCTGATTTACATTTGAAGCTCGTATTTCACATTTGAGGCAGATGTGTTTCACATATAAAAAACATGAGAATCGCATGTGAAAATGTGTAGAAGGTGTTTCACGTTTTCACGTTTGATTCACATTTTATTATGTGTTCTCACATTATTCCAATTTGAAGCACATGTGGTTTACATTTGAAACTTGTGTTTCACATTTGAGACACATGTATCACATGAAAAACATGAGAATGACATTTGCTTTTATAATGAATTTATAATGCTTTTGAAGTACAGCTGCGTATGTGAATCCCATCTAATACATGTGGGTCATATGTTTTTTTTTCACATGCCACAAGCCAGAGTGTTCTGAAAAATGAAAACTTCTCATGAATACTTTGAGCTGCACGGTGTTAGAACGTTTTCCTGCATTATGCAGCCTTTTAAGCTAAACTCGGGAGCAAAATGCTAATACTAATTTTTTACCTAAAAATTGATATGTTTTGTGGCCACAAATTAGTATTTCTTGGGAACAAATTAGTATTTTGTGATAACAAATTTGTATTTTATGGGAACAAATTAATAATTTGAAGTAACAAACTAGTATTAAGAGGGAACAAATTAATATTTTTCGGGAATAAATTAGAACCTTGTGTGCACACTATCTCTTTCTTCTCCCATGTCAGTTCTTGGTCTCTTTAGTTTCTAGTTTATTTGCTAATCCTAATATTATGAAAATCCTACTGGTTCATTAGTTGGACTTCGATTGGCGGATGGAAAATGACCTTAAATTTCCTAATATAATAAACTCTAAAGAACAGAAATATTTCAGGGTTAGGAAAAGAACATCTAGCCTGGTGAGACCATCCTGATCTCGCTGAGAGCTTTCAAGATTTCTCCGTTGAAGAAAACTTGGAGCCGTTCACCAAACGAACGTCCAATCAGCGTTGTGGCTTTGAGGCGGGTTGAGGTGTGACGCCTAACGAGTAAGCGCCGACAGTTCAAGTCTAAAGGAAGAACATGAGTGGCTTCAGCCGATGAAACTAAGCGTTAGCGCGTGGCTATCCCGAGCAAAGTTTTATCGGAATTGCAGAAAGTATTTCTTCACTGAAAGAAGAGCAAAACACTGCTCTGGAGGCTTTTAGAGGAAAAGATGTTTTGCTCTTCTCCCGACTGGTTTCGGCAATAGTTTGATCTATCAATGGGCTCCTCTTCGGTCGTTGCTCTGTTAGTAGCGTCCATATGCTTCGTTGATCTGATTGGTTTTATTTGGCCGTCTATCACCAACATAGGCCAATCAGCTAACCAGTATTTTCACCCCTTCCCAAAATTACTTCAACTGAAGGTTTCCAGATGGATATGCGGAGCAAATCCATCTGGCGGAGTCAGGTTAAAGAACATCTTCATATTTCTTTAAATTTTATTGAATCAACAAATTAACTTTTATCAAAGTTTTTGATGCACATTTAAAAAGTTTGATGGAGACAGCTAAATCTAAATCAACTGATTACATTTAGCAAAAAGTTATTCTTCCTTAAGGTGTTTTTTGATTTTTTGAGAGAAGAGAGGATGGTGGCCTAGATCTTAGGGCATAGAGCTTGGAATCCTAAGGTTCTGGGTTCGAGCCCCACTTCCACAGACTGCCACTCTGGAACTCTGAGCAAGACCCCCCCTGTTTGCTCCCTGGGTGCCGCACGATGGCAGCCCACTGCTCCCTGCAATTAATTGGGTTAAATGCAGAGGTACAAAACGATGCATTCGTTGGGGTTCTGATGTAGAAAATATTTACCTAATTTGACTGATCAGCTGTTTCCTCTGCAGGCGTCCTGAATGCAAGCATTTTTCATTTCTCTCTGTGCATTTCACAATTGCTTGTACTGCTGCTAGGACTGGACGACATGATGAAGTCAGGACAACTTGAGTGATTGCAAAGCATTCCTTAAAACTTTTCAGCCAAGCATTACCTAAACTTAAGATAACATTACGCTTTGCATTGCTTGAGTAATTCATATAAACAATTTTCTTTTTTTTTTTCCCAACATTTTAAAAGTTGAGAATTGGATTGAAACATGGCTGCTCTTTGACTCCACCATTCGTTGGACAGATATTGGAAATCTTTTGATTTTTAGCTAAAACAATGAGCCCCATAATAATTCTGCTCCTTTTCTCTGTTTTCATCAGAAAATCGAAAAACGGAGAAAACACTTGAAGGTTGATTTTTAAATCACAGCTAACTGTTTTAGCTTGGGATTATGCTTTTACTGCAGTAATGAAGATTCTCTGTCCTCCTTTGACTTGGCTGAAGGATTTTAATCTGACTCTGAGCACCAGCTCATTCTAAGGCGTAGCTGAGATTATTACTTCCATTCAGCAGCTGATGAGATGTTCTCCTTTCTCTGTCCTCAGATGTTCGTAGCGTTTTGCTCCGGCTCCTCTGAAGTCATGAGGCGTTTCAGGAAAGCTTTTCCTCCGAGGCAGAAAGTAATCAGGATCATTAATATTTTAGAGCCTGCCACGCCTTTCCGACTGTTATCCAATCTCCAGTCCTGTTGCACTTTATACTGTCATCATTTATTTACTGATAAAATTGGTGGAGGGATAAACACCCTGCTGGGGGGGGGGCAGGACACAGAGAGGAGGCTGGGTTGGCTCGTTAGGGTCCCCCTCTCCCACCCTTCCTCTAACGCTTCAGTTTGGAAGCAGAGATGAACGTCTGAACAGCTTGGACTTCCGTGTCTCTCAGAATCAGCGACACTTAGAGACTTTTTTCTTCTCCACAGGTCTCTGATTGCTTCGATCAATTAGCAGGAGGCCATAACATTTGACTTGAGACTGGAATACGTTCATAGACAGGCCAAGTTTCATCAGAAACAGAGGATTCATCCACAGAAATGTTCAGCTTCCACTTCCAGAGCAATCTCTGCACCTGAATCCAGCTAACGACTGTGAATCATTGTTAAAATTCCTCTCTGATCTAATTTGAATTCTGCTACCTAGATGATCAGAATCTAGATTAGCAAAGATTAAACCGGAGGCTAATTTGGTACCTTTTTAACAACCTCGTATTGAAGCTTTTTATGTTTTTTTAGACGCCCTCCTTCATTACCTTTTGTGGCAGTGACAAAGCCTCCTGTGTGTCTGTAACCATGAAACATTCAGATTAACAGATCTGCATGTAGATTGTGTGTGTGTGGAGGGGGTACGGCTACAGCCTGCCCTCCCTGCTGCTCCTCAACAACTTCATCATGTCTCCCAGGCCCCGCCCCTTTGTGTCGGCCCCCAGAAAGTGATGGACATCCTTTCACGGGCTGCCTGACCTCTCGTAATCCTGTTTTACAGACCAGCTCTCTGCTGAGGCAAACACAATGGCAGCAGCTCAGCCTCCTCGCAGTCGATATTCTGACAGACTTGATCGAGCAAATTAGTATCCTTTGGCAAGGGCATGCCCGAAGACCTTTTCAGCACGGCGGTGGAATCAATAAAGAGCAGTAAATAGTATGTTTCTTTTTTGTCCCTCTGATTCTCTCTTTTCTGGCTGGAGATCAAAGGTTAAAACGGCTCACGGTCAGCGGGCCGTCAGGATTTCAGCCCCGCTTGTAAAAAATGAGGAAGATGATGTGTCACCGAGGCCCCTGAATAAAAACACACCATGAAAACCTGCAGACATGAAACGTATTTGATTACCCTGATGCTAAAGGCAATCTCAGGTTAATATTTGCTTTTCATAATTCACAATTTAAAACATCTGCTTAGATGTTTTGCTGATCCACATTTTACAGACATTTAATAAACAATTATTTATAGTCTCATTGTAACAATAGAGAAAAAAGCTAAAGGAATATAGATATAGATATATAGATAATTATAGAGAAAATTATTTAAATGGAATGTTTATTCCAATGAACAATTTTTTAAAAGCTAGGGAAGATCAAATAGCCTTATTCATCACCTTTTTTAAGTTTTCAAATGTACGATTACTTTGGATATAATAATAATTATAATAATAATAACAGTAAAATAATTGCAGTAATGATAGAAATAATAATAATGACTGGGCTGCAGGGAGAAGCAGTTTGCGGTTTGATTCCCAGTCTTGGGTTTTCGTGGATGAAGTTTGCATTTTCTCCTCATTAATGTGTGGGTTCTCTCTGGGTACTCTGGCTTCCTCCCATTAACATGACTACTGGGTTTACTGGTGAATCTAAATCATTGTTAGCTGTGAGTGTGTGTGTGCATGGTTTTTATCGTTTTATATATAAATAGCCTTTTCCACTGGTGTATTGTCAAAATTACCTGCAGAGGTGGGAAGAATACCAAATGTATGTAATGATGTAATCAGACTAACCATAATATTAAGATATGTGAAAAATTAACTTTGTTTTAAATAGTAAAATAAAATACTCAAATGACTTTTTTCCATAAAATGTATGAAATGATTTCTCACAGTTTATGAGTAATAATAGAACACTTTAAAGTAGCTCCAGTGATAATATAAACATTTTAATATATATTATCTCTGGGCCATAAGAGTGTCAGCTGAGGAAAGTGAAATAAAAACAAAAAAAAGTTCATAAAAAATAAGGCTGATTTATTCATACTTTTGTTAAGTGAATTTAATCACAATGTGCAGAATAGGCAAAAAAATTAAAATAAAAAATACTCAAGTAAGATTAGCGATACTTCATGAAAACGCTGCTTAGTTAAAACAAAAAAGTACAGTAATTAAAACTATTCCTAAAAGTACTGGCTTTTTTTTTTTATATTCTTTAGTAAATTTAAGTGAATGTAATTAGTTACGACCCACCTCTGCTAACCCCCCCGCTAATTAGAATAAAATAGAATAGAATTCAACTTTATTCATGAGTACAAAGCAACAAAATTTGGTTTGCATTTATCCAGAAGTACTATTCAGGATATAGATATTATTACAGGTGTATGTACAAGCAAAAAGTAATAGTTAGGGACTGTAAAAAGTTGTGTATAAATAGAAATATGAATATGGGAGCAACATGCACAGATTTTACAGAATATACAGGAATGTTAGGAAAAAGGGATTATAAGAGATAATGGACTTAATAATAAAAATAAAATGTCCTTATGTTTCCCCTCCGACACCCTCCCCCAGCCCCTCCCCCACCCCATGACCCTAATGGACCAGAAAAGCTGAATATATAAATGGACTATATTAATAATAAAGTGGTGATAATATATGAATTATAATATATTTATTAGCAATATTAATATAAAAAATATAATAGTAATAATTAATTTTATTATTAATTAAATTTTAACCAGTTTGGTGGATAAGTTTAAAACATTCTTCAGGCTTTATACGTCAACAAACTTCAAGCTTTTGAAGCATTTTTTATTGGGCAACAGAAATGAATTTATCTGATCAGGTGCTTTTAAAAAAAGATTTCAGAACAATTTTATTATCAAACATTCACAAAATATAAAAACAGCAAACACTGATTTAATAAAAAAATTTTAATAGTTTGTAATTTGCTTTTTATTTTACTATAAAGCAGAAAACACAACATGCGTGTTGGAATTACACGGAAAAGAATTAACATAGATGAATAATAACAATAATAGCATCATGTGTGTAAATATCTCCTCCTCGTTATCGTTCTTTTTTTAAATGAAGCCTACAGCTGGATTTCTGGCTGTCTCTGATGTCATCGCGTCCGTGGTGACGCCTCGATATATGTCAGCATTTTTACTGTTTAAAACCATAACAGAAAGAGGGCCCTGCTTAATCCTCCCATATTAATATGTGCAGATTTTTAAAATAAATCTTAATTTTACAAAATAAACAAAAAGAGACAGAGAAATGACTCCATTGTATTTATTGCACCAAACCAGGAAACGGATACCAGCTAGAATCATTTGCAGGATTTATTTATTGCATTAATATGAACCAAATTACCGGGATGCTTGGATTTTCAGAAATTATCATAATCTTGCTTGTAAATCCCATTTACGCTTCTTTTCAGAACAATAATCTGTTTGTTTTTTTCTTATCGACCAATTCCTGGTTAGAAAAAAAAAGTAAAATGCTTGTTTTGGGTCTCATAAGGTTTTTTCCCAGGACTGTATCAAACAGGCCTTCAAAGCTGCTGAAGCTTTCAGCCTGAACCCTTCGGGCCCCTGACACAGATATTACACTGAGACCCCCTCCTATTACTGTGCATCCCTTTTGTCCCCTGAGAAATGCCCAGCAATTGTCAATATTCAATAACCACCAGCAGGGCCCTGCAGAGAGCTGTTAGGCAGATGTTAGGGCACTCCACAAGAGGCCACTGAGACAGTCTGTCATCTTCTAAGCATCGTGTTCAAACACGCAGATAGACGGCTGCTTCAGCTGTTATTTAAAACCCCTAAAGAGTTTTTACTGATCTAAATCTGCAGGAAACAGATTTGGAGATCTCTAAAATATCAACTTCATTCGATGCTCGATGTTGACATGAAATGTGTTGCTTTCTGTTATGAATGCAGTTTGTGTCATTCCATCAACATGTTAGCGGTTTGTTTACTGAATTATAAAGATAATTAAGTAAATTCATTTTCATATTTTTAACCAAAAATTTATCTACTTTTTTTTTATGTAAATATGGTTTGGTTTCTTTTTTATGTCAAGGAAATTCAGTTGTAAAATTCTTCCTGCAAGGCAGCAGTGAAAAGCGAGAACCGAGTAATTCAGCTTTTATGTTCAAAATCTGAATCCAAATACCTCTAAAAACAGAAGGAATCCAGTTAAATGAGATAAAAATGAAGGCGGACGTTTTAAAAATCCATGTTTTTTGTCAGTTGTTTTTTTTTTCTAATTTAAGACTTAAGATTTAAGAGTATATATACATATGGTATAAATTTGATCCAGGGATAGGTACAGCAACATTTATGTGTCATTTAAAGATAGATAGATAGATAGATAGATAGGATAGATAGATAGATAGATAGATAGATAGATAGATAGATAGATAGATAGATAGATAGATAGATAGATAGATAGATAGATAGATAGATAGATAGGATAGATAGATAGATAGATAGGATAGATTGATTGATTGATTGGATTGATTGATTGATTGATTGATTGATTGATTGATTGATTGATTGATTTCATAACCTCCCTTTTCTCTGGGATGGGATTCATTAATTCCACTTTGGACTCATGTGACTAAAGAAGCCTTCCTATGGAAGTTGGAGCTGTAGTGATTATCAGGGGGAACATTCTTGGATGTCCAAAACACGCCATGTTGGCAGTATTTGCTGTGGCAAAATGAGACGAGGCAGCTCCCTAAATTCCATTAAACTTTGTATAGAGATGTGTTTTTAAATAAATGGCATATTTCAAATTCAAATATATGGACATCTTTTGGCATTAAAGCACAAAAAACATTTCTTTGTGTGTTTCCACACCATTAACCGGCAGCTGGGATATTCTATTCCTATTTTTATTTTCAAAATAAACATCTATTTTTTTTTTTTTTAGTTTTAATGAGATTACTAAAAACATAACTTTTTAATTTGCTGCACCGTATTACATTTAGTTTTCTGTGTTTTTTTTTATATTATGAAAAAAGCATTGTTTTTATAAAAAAAGATGTGTGAATACTTAATGATCTCCATTGAACCATCACATCTTGACGTAAAAAGTAAGAATTTGTATTTTTTGTATCGACATCCAACCCTGCAGCATTTTCCTTTAATTTTCCCCATAAATTATTTGCTAGTAAATCACCGCTGAAGCTTGAAGTACCTCTGATATGCTTTAAAACGGCATTTAAATACAACGAGAATGAACCAAAACATCAGCAAATTCTTTTATTTAGCCTCTAAAAACAAGAAGCTGTGAACAAAAACCTCTCCCCACCTGAACCAAAAGGTAGAATAATTTCCCACACTTGTCCATAAGCAGCATTAACACAAATGAAACAAACAGAAAGAGAGGGACCCCTAAGGAGGTCTCCAAGAGCCATTCTCTGGACCTGTCTTGTCCCTTGAGAGGGTCAAGCCTGGTGAAAGGATGCTCTCCTTTGAGGGCAGCCAGACGTCGTCACCAAACACAGAAGAGCTCTCCGTGAAGTGCAGGAGGAACTCTTGAGAAATCCTGGACTTGTTGTGAAATGCTGAAAATAAATTGTTGCAACAGGATTACGCTCAGTTTCGTCTTCAAATTCCAGATCTCATTCTTTATGTGTGTGTTTGTCAGAGATACAGGGACAGGAAGAGAGAGTGTGTGTCTGATCTGAAAAAAAGAAGAAAACAAAAAACATTTGTTGACAATCAAAAACAATCTTGAATGCTGATCTAAAAAAACTTTTGATAATGTTTGGATGAAGCTAAGCTCCCACTTAAAGCTGCTCCGGTTTCTGATCCATTTAAAATGTTGGAGTGGGGAATTTACAAAACAGTGCGCTGACCTCGGGTCCATTTGGTGCAGGACAGCATGCGGCGCCAGTGAAAGGCTGCACGCAGCAGGGCTGCAGGCACCTGGCCGGACGGCTCGGGCGTGCAACAATGCTGTCTGGGGGGTAATTACCACAAGGTATTCTTTAAAAAGACCAGATGGGGATGAGGTCCCACCCCACACCATTATTTACAACAGAGTCCCATTCAATTACATACTTCATCCACCCACTGGTTAGCTCTTTCAGTCTGCTGTTGTCGTACTTGTTCCTCTATGCTAATTTAGTGTCACCCCACACCTCCCTCACAAATAGAGAGAGAGAAATAGAGAGAAAGATGTAGGCGCCTCAAGGGTCTCAAAAAAAGCATGATTTATTTCCAGATTGTTTCCGCTACAGCAAGTACAGTAACACTTGCTCCTCCCTTTCTCTGCAGTCTCTCGGAGCTGCCCTGAAGTGCTGCTCAGCTCTTTGAAGGGACTTTCTCTGGGAAAGCTGAGCGTTAGGAGGAAAATGGAGGGGGAAGGGTGAGAGACCCTGCAGTCGCATAGAGAGAGAGAGGTCTTTATAGACGAGGTCAAGTCAGGGTTCATGGTTCACGGTGGCACCAGCTGAAGTTGGGGAGGGGCACCTGTTATTTTGGGGGTCTGTATCTGTTTCGTTTCCAGCTGAACTCCTCCCCGGTCCTTTCACTACGCCAAACCAAGCTAGTTAACCAGGAGCCTCTATTCGCTCCTCCTGGGAGAAACGCTTTGCTCTGAGGGCCATCGTCTCTTCTGCTCATTTCATGCTAAAGTTTCATCAGACTCTGTCAATAAGTCTCTGTTCATCACTCATTTAACCCAATAAATATTCTGAGGATGATTTGAGGAATTTCCGAAAAGGATAGAAGCCTGTTTGTGCAGAAAAGAATGATCATAGAATTAAATTCTGCCATAAATCAAAAAGGCTGCAGGTCTTTTATTATTACTATTGTCCACTCTAGCGAGTCAAACAGCAAAGAATAGTAGAAGTAAGTCACATGGATTAAAGTTTATTCTATTCAGTTTTTGAAAGAGATAAGAAAATGATATTTTATTTTTACAAAAACGTTGTACGTTTATTATAAAACTAAAATCATACATGCCTGATGGAATCGCGTTCTCTCATACTCCAGAATAAACCAACCGTCTGTTTCAGAAAATGTTTGTCATGATGTTTACAAAGGGTCTGACCCAAATGCCAGATAACCGAACAGAGATACCAGGGAAAAAAAGGTTTAACGGGTTTTACTGAAGAAATAAAACAGAGGGAGAAGAGTTTCTCTGAACACGGCTCAAACAGAACTTTGTAAAATGAGGGAAGACACAGCCGGTTACGTTCAAGGCTCCGTGGGGGCTGACTTTCGTGAATTTGGAGAAGAGGATTTGGTTGCAGAACTCCCGTTTTCAAGAAGGAGGATTGTTGAATCACTTGACTCCGCTGTCTTTTGTGCTTTGTAGGATTCCAGTGTTTTATGCTGGTGATTCGGTGGAGAGCGGAACAGGGTTACCCAGAATGTGTGGTTGATGGTTTGGTGAACAAGAAACTGACTGCCACTTAGAATTTCCTCTTGACCCTTGAATGGGTGCGTAGTGGAGATTAATCCCTTTCTCAGTGTGAAGCTCACATAGCGATCTCTTAGGGGAAAGTGGAGGACAAACCTCCCTGTTTGAACCCCCAGCTCAGTTTGAAGTTCAGTTGATCCTTCCAGGGAGAGAAGGTCCAAAGAAATCCCAGTTTGCAGAATGACTTCCTGCCGAGAGGCTAAGACAAAAACAAAGTTAAACCCAGGACTGACAAGAACTCAACTTGAGCTAGACTTGAAACTCAGCACCAGGCTAGGAGGTACCCTAAACTGGCAAACACCTTGGCGTTGAAGTAGTGGCAATCAGCAGCTTAAGAACACTCCGTTAATGGGGTAAACATCAGCAGGTGTGTTTCTAGGTGGACCAGAACAAGGCGCCTCCTGGTGGATGAAGGGAGAAAAACACAGAAAACACAGACACAAAAACAGGAGTCCTGACAGTGTTTACATATTTAATTTTGGTTATATTATTTTGACAGACAACTCAGACCCGACTGTTAAGTGTGCATTGGTCCATTTCTGGGCCCTTAGTGTCATCAAATAGACCAGCTGACCGAGAATCTTACATGTTTACCGTAAAAAATGGTCACAGAATCCTACCCAGAGATCAATATGATAAAATCCAGGCTTATTCAACAGGTGCTGATTTAAATCTTTCTGAGATGTGATTTGCTGAGTCTGTGTACAATGATGAGCTTAAATACATACAGTCCTGACAACCCATAGTAAAGCAGTGGTGGGGCAGTCTATGCCAATCAATGTCCTGTTTTAAAAATCTGCTGCAAAGAAGTTTGAAATTCTGGATTTGAATATTGTTGTTTATATTGGTCCAAAACCTTCCATGTTGGCAGTATTTGGCAGTTGCAGAATGTGCTGCTTCCACTGAAGAGTCCAGCTTCTTTCATGGTTCCAGAGTACAGGCCGTGCATTAAGGTCAACCCAATTTTTTATCCAACTTTGCTGGACCTTCCACACAAGTACAGACTCTTTCCCCATAAACACTGGCCTCCAGCATGGCTGCCCTTGCACACCGGTCCTGCTAATTTTTGATTTGACAGGTTTCCTTAGAGCAGCCAAGGGGTACCTTGAGTTTAGGAGGAGCAATATGTCTGGTTGAGGACCAGCAGAATTTGTTCCTGCTTTTTGTGGATGATGTTGCTATGCTTGATCAAGCTGTTTAAGACCTACAGTATATGCATGGGTGGTTTAACGCCATGTGTGAATTGGTGGGGACAAGAATCAGCTGTTCAAAGTCCCAGTCCAATGTTGTCAACCAGAATATGGTGGTTTGCCCTCTCCAGTTTGGACGGGAGTTCCTGCCTCACTTAGGGGAGTTCAAGGTTTTTGGGATCTTGAGTACAAAGGAAATGGAGCATTAAATATACAAGTAATGCTGCTACTGTAGCTGCTGTAGTAATATGGAAGAATAACCGGTGTGTTGCGGTGAAGAGAGAGCTGAGCCAAAAGGCAAAGCTTACCAGTAGGTATACATTAACTGGACACATGTGGCTGAAATAACGAATCCTTGTTAGGGTGGCCTTGTACTCCCTTAGAGATTGGGGGGGGGCTCAATCATCTGGAAGAGGCTTTGAGTAAGAGGAGTCAGCTGAAGTTTTTCAGAAAACTATATCAGATGCCCTCCTGGACTCCTTGCTCAAGGATTGGCCTATTTACTACATGCAACAATTCGATTAAACAGTTTATAATACTATACAATGTTCAACAGATTAACGGGATGGGGTGCATCAAGTTTGAATACAGAGGAAATACTGCATCTCCTCTAGGAAAACATGAGGTACTCTGGTGTGGGTTTTATCGAGATGATCAGGTCAAGGTAGTTTTTAGGGTCCCTTGCAGAAGCCTGGAACCAAACTCACTGTTTGGCTGACCAATGCAGCGTCCATATTGCTGTGATAGCCATTCATACATAGATACGTCAATCTCTTGCTCCATTGTCCCCTCAGTTGTAAAGAGGACTTACACAAGTTTTCAGCTTTTTTTATTTTATTGTCATTACACTGTCACAAGTATAGAGCAACGAAATGAACTCTATGCATTTAACCCATCATCTTCGGGAGCAGGGGGCTGCTATTGTGCAGCGCCCATGGAGCAGTGTGGGGTTAAGGGTGTCTTTTGCTCAGGGAGTGGCAGTCTGTGAGAGTGGGGCTTGAATTCAGAATACTATACAATGTTCAACAGATTCCAAGTGCAATGCCCTAACCACTAGGCCACCACTCCCAGGTGAGGATAGAAGTGAACTTCCTGCATTTGGTGAAGCTTTAACCTGTACAGCCCCACCATCATTGCATCCAAATGTCTTTCGGTTCACATCCTGTGAGCACTTATAAAGTCCGTTGCATTGCCTCTCAGATTACCTCATTCTGTACAGACATACCTCAGCCACAATGAGCAACATTATAGTTAAGGCCCGTTTCTAATGTTTAACACCAAAATCCTTAAGGTCACAGCCAATCTTGTACTGTAACAGAGATTAAATTGTTTTATATTAATCAAAATAATTCATCACATCCAAGGGCGTAGGTTTGATCTCAACTTTGGTAGGGACACTATTGGTCTTAAGTTGAATTTGTTTGATGTAATTGGTCCTACTCATTATGCATGCTCCTATTTTATATAATGCTTTTAATGCTTGATGTGAGCAACAGGGCGCAGTTCATTTAAAGAAAACAGCATTTTTTGCTACATTTATACACATTTTATACACCCTACACACACAATATGCTGTTTATCAATGTTTGAAGCATCAGTGGCTCAGAATAACGTAAAACTGGGACTACTTAATACTTTGAAAAGAGTTACATTTTGAACTTACCAGTGACTAAGACAGAAGGCAAATACATGCCTTTTTAACCAAATATAGTCTAAATATGTCTGTTGTTTATGTATTTATCGGGTGTTTTCTTTTGAAGAAATAGAATTGTGCAGCGGCAAACAGAGGTAAAACCTACTGTTTGTTTTTTTTCTGATATGCTGGTATTCTCTGAATTGTAAAACAAAGCAAAATAACATATTCAAGGTGTCATGATCTGGCCTCTGTTTGCTCTCTCCTTAATTAGTCATTCCCTTTCACCTGTCATTTTCCCTCCCTGCCCCAATTATAATTTATTCCTCTCACCTGTTTCCTCTGGTTTATATTCAGTTCAGCCTGAGCATTCAGTGCCAGATCATTACTTGTCTTTCTGTTAGCCTTTCTGTTAGTTTTGTTCCTTGGTTCATGTCCTGGATCCTAGCAGCCAGTGGAAGGAGGGTTTTATTGTTTGTCTCGTCTCCTGATCGTCCACTGTTCCTCCCCTCTTGGAGTTCTCTGGGTTTCGGCTCTATATGTGGGGAGGTTCGGTTTTTATCCAGTAGCCTGGCTACAGGGGAGGAGACCAGTTTAAAAGTCCTGCATCAAGTTCTGGTTCTACGTCCTGTCTCGGCTACCGTCTTCCACTGAGCCTGCCTGTCTGCACCTGATCCTGTCTGCTCCTGTGAGTGACCACCTGGTCATGCTTCTGGTCCCAGTCAGAGCCTCAGAACCTTCCTGGACCAGCTTGTGGATGCCTGGAAGTCTGGATCCTGCCACCCTGTTTCTGTTCCTGTCTGTTCTGGATCTCCTGACCAGGATCAGCTTCCAGCATGTCCTCTGGAACTGCAGCACTTGGGGACATTCTAGGGACTGGACTGTTAAAAGCCAGGTAAATGGCCAACTCAGATAATCATCCTTTGTCAGATGATCGATGGAGCACTTACCTGTGTTTCTCCTGCAGAGTGTGTACTGATTGGCGGTGCCCCCCCGCTCCGCATCCTGCAGTGTCCGCCTAGAAGCCACACAGCTCCCGCTTTTGTTTTGTTTGTTTATTTAATAAACGTTTTGAACTTTCCCTTCCTACTGACTGTCTCTCTTTGAATACTGGGTCCATCTGTCCAGCGGTTCATGACACAAGGGACTGCAAATAGATTAATTGTATTTACGTGGACACGGGAACTATAAGAGGAATTGACACTGACAATTTAAAATATTAACTTCAATATACAAGTCGTGAGAAAAGAAGCGCCTGCTGCAACAACACTGTATTGTAAATTATAAACATGTTATCAGTGTTGGGCAAGCTACTTGTCCAGTGTAGTGAGCTAAGCTATCAGTTACTCAACAATAAATTAAGCTTCACTACACAAAAGCTAAGTTACACTAATGTGTTAACAGTAGCTTAACTACATCAGAAGCTACTTAACGTTGTACCAAGCTAATGTCAATTCAAAATGAGTCTGGCACACTGGTTGAAACATTTATTAAAGATGAGCCAATGACATATCACACTGTAAACATTGCTTTATGATCAACATATTAAAATAAAAACTGAAGTAATTACTAGTAGACAAACTAGTAAACAATCTGCTGTTATTAGAACCAAATTAAAGGTACTGTGTAGTGTTCTACACATGGAGACATGGCTATGAGTTTACATTCAATGGACATCTCTAGGGAAAACAAAACCCTACAAAAGGCATCGATATTTCTTTAGGGTCTCCCTTAGAAAACTTCTTCAGACCTCAATTAAACAGTTGATTCAAGTAACAAATGAAACTGTTTACAAAAGAAGGTGAAATAATAAAGAAGCTAATTATTTATGTGTCACCATATAATTTAATTTCTACCTACATATTTATTCATTGTATTTTTGGGGGCAATTAATTGAATGCTTATTTATTTATTTACTGAGCATTTATGTATTTATTTTATATATGGTAGAGCTGTTCCTCCATACCTAAAAAATCTTATCTGTGCAAAGCCTAAAAACAGATTTATGTAAACATCCTGTCAGTTAAACTAGGCCATGAAAATACAATATGGAAGTTTCACTACTGCTCTCTAATTAGAGTATCTTAGTGGCACATATGGGAGAATTATCCTGCCATAATGCAAGAGCACATCATTTCAATTTGAGAAAAGAATTTCATCTTCTTGCACTCAAAACTTATAATGCTCACACTCAAAACATGCGCTCTCTCTCAAATATTTTCTCTTCTCTCTCAAATCTTTGTTTCTTCTCTCAGATTTAATGCTTCTTGCACAGAAGTACACTTATAAGAGTGTCAGCTTGAAACTGCTATTTACAGTAGTTTTGTGGCTGGATTGTTATTTCAAAATAATAAAATTTAGTTATGCCCTGGATTTTGTAGCGTTTGTGGACGCTACGTCGCTACTTGATCAAAGCAATAACGTCACCTACTGGAAAGTTACTTTGATAAATAAAGCAGCGACGCTTAATGGTCAAGCTACTGGAACATGTAGTTAAACTAATAGCTTCGCTACATGTAGCGACGCCACTGCCCATCACTGTATGTTATTCACATAGAATTATTGGTAGGGACAAGTAGGTCATGCCAAAAGTTTGGTAGGGATGTATGTCCCTATGGTCCCTATGCAAAACCTACGCCCATGATCACATCCAAAAGCAGCATAAGAGAATTTCTTGATCCAACACATGGATCAGATTTTCAAGCATCCTAAATTTACCATCTGTTAATTTTTCTGTAGCAAACAAACATAAACATTTGACATCATTGGGTCTGGACCTTTAATTGTTTTTTTTCTGCTTCATTTTAGCTTTACAAAAACCTTTTAACATATAGCCATACTGTTATTCTGTGTGTAACTTTATATAATGTTAAAGTAGGTCTTTCTTAAGAATTGATCATTTATTTCTCAATGACATTTATCCTGTAAAAAGGTCAAATAAAATAAAAACCTACAAGGTTATAGTAAAACCCATTTACATTTTCATTCAAATTGCCTAGAAATGCTATAAAAGCAACAATGGATTGAAGCAGTAGTTATTCCTGATCGCAAAACACTGTTTAATGTTTCTCATGCCTGCCTGACACATTTGTTGATGAATATTTTATTGTTTCCAAAGTGCGTCTCTAAAATTGAGCCAAAAATGAACATCCAGCCAACGTTGCTCTTGACCAGCATTGCATTGTCTGCCAAGTCACTGAGTGCCTCCAAATAAGACTTTTATATTAAAATCAGGGACCTTGGGATGAAAGCAGTAATATCCTGTAAAATTTATCCTTTGTTTGAAACAAATTAGTCCATTAGGGAAATTTATGGAAATGCACCTGATTTTACTTTGTTGAACTTTCATTTATGGAGCAATATCATTTTATAACCGAGACAAAGTGTGTCATTTATTTTGGACCGATATAAAGAGAGCTATTTATGCATTTGTATGAGTAATTTAGTGTTCAAACACAAAAGCTTGCCTTTTGGCAGCAACTTGGTGCTGTCAGAAAGCAGAGGTCAGCCTCTATTATCAGCTTCCCTATTTGATACAAACACACATTAACATGAGAGGACTGATCACATAAAGCTGCTAAACTGTACTTTATTGTATTTTACTGACTTCCCTGTGTGCATCAAAGATCGGTTAGCTTGATTTAGTCAAATGGTTGGATGATGGTTAGCTGGTTGACAATTTCTATGTTTATGGAAATCATTTTTAAATAAGATACAAACCCTGGATGAGAAAAAAAAGATAACCCTAGGGCTGATAAATTAAGATAAAATGCAAACATAAGGAACACAGAAAAGGAAATCTTCCATTCATATTGTAAAAATGAAGCAAATATGCAGTACTATATGTAATGGTTCAGTCCGCTGTAAGGCAAATTTTCAAAGATTCTTACAGTAGTTATTGAGATGGAATTGAAATGGAAGGTAGGGTGCTTAACATGATAAGAACAAAGAAACAAAACATATCAAATAACATAACAGAGGCATCATAAAGGAAATAGAAGAAAGGCTAGACTACAGGCTAAACTTAAAGCAGCATCAAGTAACATGTTTACCTTTTTATTTCCTTTTCTTAGTCCCTATGCTGGTATTCTGAGTGCTGAAGTCTATGAAATGACCGAGGGGCCTGTTATCTGTCCCAGTTGTGTCTGGCTGGAAAACCACACTTGGAACTAAGGGTGGGTATTGGCAAAGAAGTCATGATTCGATTCGAATCACGATTCACATGCCACGATGCGATTCTATCACTGCATCACGATACTTGAAATATTGCGATGCATTGTGATATTTTCACTAAACACTGTAAGAAAAAGATCCAGCCCTTACCAGTGGCTGACTGGCTGGATATGATCTGGATAGTGTCTTCAATTGATACATAACTGAAAGCAACTGAATTCATACATAGCTGTATTTATTGAAATTACTTTTGGAGGTGTTGCCATGAAAACAAATACTGGACAGAAATATTACTATTACTGGCGTGGACACATTGACAAGAAGATCTTAGGATTCATCAAACTTAAAATAACAAATTAAGGATAATCAGTGCGTTTGCTGGCCTCCAGTGGTCCTTTTGAAATTACGTGCATCTTGTATCCAATTTCATTTTTACCTTCTTTGTTTTAAAAGCCAGAATACATCACTGTTGATCGTGTGTTCTGACTCGAAACGTGATGGAATTTTCTCAGTCTCCTCAATATTTTTGTTTATGAATGACTCGTCTCAGTTTCCCGCGGCCGGAAATGCTAGTATTGACACCCACAAGGCAGCGGGCATCAACACATCCGGCGACATCTGCCTGGACTGGAAGTTGTATTCCCACTTGATTTGGCTGATGTCCGCAACCATTCATGTATTTTTATTTGTTCATTTTATTTTTTATGATCTATTCTTGCCTTCAAAATGATGCAGTAGATCACAAAATTAGAATGGCGTCATCGTCATAGATTATTTTGCACACCCTTACTTGGAACTGTCTGTACCATCCATTGATCAAAGCTGCAGTCTCTCAGCTATGTTCTTTTTCTTGTTGTAGTACAAACAACTTGATGACTGCACAATCTAAGGCCATTGGCTTCAACAGCTACATTTCCCTTACTACTTACAGGGGATTATAGATCACTTTTGGATTTTGGAGTTTTATGAGATGAAAGAGCACAAAGGCAAAGAAAACCATAGTTCAAAGAGGAGATGAAGAGAACATGTTAATTAGACTGGGACAGGGTTCGGACAAGAGTGAATTTGGGCAAGGTGTTTATTCAATGTATAGACCTCACAGAAAAGCAAGGATGCACAACTGATGAAGACATGGTAATGTTGTTGATGGGTGGCTAATTGTCCATGCAGGTCATACATGCTTCTGGTATACCCCAACTCTTGATGTTACTATTGTGACTTTAGAATGATGGATTTTTAGCATGCTGCTTTAAAACATGGCAAGGCTGATTCTACTTATCATAGCAAATAAAGAACTTTTAACTCCAGAGTCAGAATTAGACTTTACAAACTTGTATGAAAGCAACATTAATTAACAAAAAACTTTTGTACAGTAGGTTACTGTTGGGATCTGGAGGTTTGTCCACTTTCTCCACCAGAGGGCGCACGAGATCTCCTGGAGCATGAGCCGACCGCACCACCTGTCTCTAATCCATACTTAAGGAGGCGGAGGGCTTCACTCCAGTGCCAGAGTGTTTGCCAGTTAGCAAGCCTGAGCCAACCTGCCTGTCTGTGATCTCTGACTTTTGTGAACCAAACCTGATCCCGTTTTCTCCTCTCTGTTTCCCAGGTTGATCCTGCCTGGCCTGATACCTGAAACTCTGGAGAGTTTCTCTGCCGGTGATCTGTCTGCTCGTTCTGAGTAGAACTCTGGAGAGCTGTCTCTGTCAAGTAACTGCCTGCCCTCTCTCAGAAGATTACTGGAAGGAAAACGCAATCTGTGATCTGCCTTCACTCTGTAAGCTCTGCCTCCGCCTCTGCCCTCAGCCTGCCGACAACCTCTGGACCCTCAAGGTTCCCCCCCTCTGCAGCTCTGCTCCACTCCTGAACAGGTACTGACCTGAACACTCTCAACCTGCAAAACACCTGGACCTCCTCTAATCTCTCTGTCCTCTTCAGCAGTGAACCCCCTCGTGACCAGTCAAGGCCCCTCCTGGATCTGATCAAACTTTGTACATTTATTGTTAATAAATCTTTTGCCTCCGAGTGTTCAGCATGTGGGTTAGACACATTAATCCGAACATGACGGTACATTACATCCTATCGGATGTTGTACAATACTACCCACCTTTTCAAACATTTCAATGTGATATTATTCTTCCAGCAGCTTAGAGAGTGACAGTACTGCAACTTTGGGGCAGAGAGGACAGACAGTGTTTAAGATGGTGCTGTTTTCAAAAGGCTCTGTAGGGGGAGCCCCAGTCAGAAACAACTTGGCACTGCTTTTAGTAAATTTCAGTTATGCCCAATTTTGAAGCATGCTCTGCGATATGTTATTCCACGCCACAACGCAAGAGGGACAATCACAATCAAGATACGGCCGAGGCGGTCAGGAAGTTTGTGTGACAACGGAGGGACATGAGGGTGAAAAAGACCAGGGATCCAGGTGGAAAAAGGGTCCTAGCGTTCTCACGCACTGCGCTCTTCCAGCTGGTCCATCTTCACCAGTCGTTTTCCACAATGGTGGTCAAACAAACAAAACAAGGCAGTAAGGTACCAAAGAGGAAACACTCATAGTGTAGAGCCGAGGTAGATTTGACCAATCAGAGGCCTACTGGCTGCGGCACTGTCTGCGGTCACCTACAGTTTCGGAGAGGGGCACCAGAGTGTCTGCTGAAGGGGCGGGGACAAATTTGCGTTTACTGCAACACACACAGACAACCTGGGTTCTCAGTATAAATCAGCCTTTAGAGACAATATTGCCTTTTTGATCCAAGAATTTAGGAAAGGATAAATAAATTATGCTGCTGCATTAACGGTCACAGTGAACTCTATCATTTGTAAATGAAAAAAGTTTGAAACCACCAGGAGTCTTCCTATAGTTGACAATTTGTCTACACTGGGTGATCATGGACAAAGTCCTATAGCCAGGGAAGTGACCAAAAAATCCATGGTCACTATCACCCCATTTACACTACCCAGCGAAAAAACCGTGCCGAGACGGTCCGAGCTCCGTAACTTTGAGATAACTTATGCTCGTGTAAATGGAAAGCAAAGCCTGAACTGAACCGAGGACCGAGCTAGACACAACCGGACCGAGGCTAACTGCAGACCAGTTCAGAAGGTGGGCTTTCGGCCCAGAGGTTTTCCTATTCGGTTCTCTCTATTAACAAAGCGCGAGGCAGAGCAGGCGTCATCGCCCGACTGGCTGAACAATGCCGATTCACACTCTATTCCAGTAGTTGGCGATAAATACCCTCTGGAAACACAAGAAGAACAACAACTTCTTCTTAAACTATAAACAACGATCAAAATCTTCTCCCGCAACATTTTTAAACAATAACTTACGCAGCATCAGCAATAATAATCAAGCATAACTTTCTGTGATGTGGCGAGCGCCGCCATTTTGATTTGCTTGATTTCCTCCTTCTTCGTCTTCTAACTTTCTTGTGTGTTTGGTTGGCAAACAACTTTTTGGTGCATTACCGCCACCAACTGCTTGATTTCCTCCTTCAATACTGGCAGTAGCACGCGGGTGTCACTAGGAAGAGAAGAGGAACCGAGATAGTGTGATGTGTAAGCGATTAAGCGTCAGAACCGAGCTGCGGCCTGGTTAACTGATCAAGCTTCGGACGGTCTCCGGCGTGAATCAGTTTTTCAAGGGTAGCGTAATTGGGGTGTACAGTATGTGAGGTATGGAGAGCTATGTTACCATAAACTCAAAGGCATGAGAACATACAGTACTGTTATTTCTTAACACTCTCTCCATGTTTTAACTCAAGGTCCAAAGTATGATCACCAATGTGGGTAGGTTTACAGATGCTGTGAGCAGAGCAAACTGTATCTAAGATGGCATTAAATTCTGCATTTGAGCTGTCACTATAATGATCTTATTAGTATTTATCATAAAGTTAGATAAATGTCCAAGGATTAATCAAAATATTGGACTTAAAGATAGTTGCAACCCCTCGTCTAGTATTTGCGGAAATTGGTGTGAACATTTAGATAGAAGGATCTGACTCAGATTAGATTGAAAATGTATAAACTTCTTCTCACCTGATAATGTTTTGGCTCCTGAAACCCTCTTCCTATCAAACACTAGCTACTGTAGACCACAACTCTTCCCTGGATTTCAACCAGAGGTCTGCAAACTGACACAAGGACAAAGAACTGTATCCACACGTAAATCAGTGCACCAATCTTCGATATGCTTATCTTAGACACAATAGGACCTAAACCAAGCCCTGTGATGAGCTCCATGAAGAGATCTCAACACTGTTTAACTTTGACTTGATCTGGAGAGGCCTCTTACTGTATACACTTTGTTGTTGTTTACCAATCTTCTGAGTTAGCATCACTTAGCAAAACTTACTGTGATTTTGATCTTTGTAAAATCCTATCCAGAGGTTCTACAGATGTTCCTAAAACAAAAAGCTGGGTTTTTTTATTTTGTTGAGCACTTTGAAAGGTCCAATATTGTGCATTAGAATTATAAACATTTTGTAATAGTTTTACAGACAAGGGTAAGTTAAGGGCTAAGCACTGCAGGTGCTCTGTTAGTGGCTCTATAAACCCTGAAGACAATGGATGGATTTTATTTTTGATAGTATTCTTTAACATAACTTACTTCAGTGCTGTGACCGTCCAATCACACACCTGATTCAGTGGTGCATCAGATGTCTGTAAAGTCAGAGCTTCTTAGGAGTGACAGCAGCGACAGCCAATCACAAAAGACAAAACGATGAGCCAATCAGGCTCATTGTTTGGATGGTCTAAACCCAGGGAAGCGGGCTTCAGTTTGAGCTGCGGTTTTCTTCTTAGTGCTCAACGAATGTCTGTATACTGTAGCGGAACATTGTTTTTGGACAGTAAAAACATTTTTTTACATCAATGGATGACAGGACAATAAGTCTATAGTCACTGAGGACTGTTTGCTGAGTCTTCTTTGCCTCTGGGTCAAGGCAGCAGGTCTTCCACATAATCGCTTACATGTTTTTTTTATTTAAATATTTAGTAATTTCCTATCTATTTATCTGGAGAAGAGCCAGTTGAGGTGGCTCTCCTGGCCTGGGAGCGCCTTGGGATTCCCCCTGGAGGAGCTGGTCCAAGATGCTGGGGAGAGGGACGTCTGGGCCTCCCTGCTGAAGCTGCTACCCCGGCGACCCGACCCCTGATAAGGGGAAGAAGACTGATGTATGATGGATGGATGTATCTATCAAAAATGTTCAATCATAATCTTTATTTCCAGATCTATCCATTCATCCATTATCGCGGAGGCCACAGTCTAAGCAGCGATGCCAAGACTTCCTGATCCTCCAGCTGCTCTGGGGGGACCCAGGCCAGCTCAGAGACATAGTCTGTCCAGCGTGTTCTGGGCCTTCCACCAGGCCTCCTCCCAATCAGACACGCCTGTAAAACCTCCCAAGGGAGGCGACCAGGAGGCATCCGGAACAGATGCACCTCAGCTCCTTTGGATGCAGAGGAGCAACGACTCTACTCCGAGCTTCTCCCAGGTAACTAAGCACCTCACCTGATCTTGAAGGGTCCGCCCAGCCACCCTGCGAGGGAAACTCATTTCAGCCGCTTGTATTCGCAATCTTGTCCTTTCGGTCATTACCCAGATCTCATGACCATAGGTGAGGGTGGGAATGTAGCTCGATCGGTAAATCGAGAGCTTTGCCCCCCCGACTTAGCTCCCTCTTTACCACGACAGCCCGATACAGCGATCGCATCACTGCTGACGTCGCATCGAGCTATAATTTTTTATCAGCTGTAATCTCAAAGTATCAGATGTTTCTCTATAGGGTCGCTCTTTGAAGAAGGACTGAGGATTCCAACCAGTCCAGCAGAACTGTAGGACTTGCTAACTCGAGTCAGCTAATATGCTGCATGAGGCTAAGAGGCACATTTAAAAACATTATTCATTTAATATATTTGTTAAGCACTTCGGCTCTGCCACATCTCATTCACATGGTGAAAGGCTTCTAGAAACTTAAACTACAGTCACAAACACCAACAGGTTACCAGTTGCTTCTGCAAACTAGCTGAGTAATTAGTCATCATGCTGAATCCAGATACTGTCTATAAGCAGTTTGCACAAATCTATGTTTGCAAACCAACTTCTTACCGATAATAAAAAGAGCCTGGAAATAATTATAATAACTTAAAATAGAGTTAAAATAACAAGAGTCCTTAGAATATTAAAATAGCTCTACAAAATAAATGTATCACAAAATATAACAACATTATTAAATGATGAACTAATTGATACAAATATATTAATAGATAGATAAATGTGTTTTGAAATAAAATTAAAGAAATAAGAAAAAAATAAGCTAAAAAATCATTTTCATTCTTTGAAGAAAAATGTAATAATGTTTATTAATAAAACTATTTTATTATCTCTTTAAATTTGAATAAACCGCCGTGCATACATGCGAGCAAGTAGGGAGGGGCTCTTCCTTTTTATCATACGAGAATTTATTCAGATTTCAAAAGGACAATTAAAGAGAGTTTTATAAATTATATTTATTCATCAAGTTTGGTTGAATCCATATAGTTCAAACATGCATAAAGCCCTTTGTATGAGTCTGCATCCATAAAGTAGGTCTTTTTCAAAAAGATTGTCTATAAATCAAAATGTTCAGTTTTTTATGGACACACTAAAAATAGCACTGCTGACTATAAGATTTGATTAAACCAGACTTTTTCCTGGTTCTGTGTTTTAACAGACACAGTTTGACACAAAATGACAATTTTATTAAAGCTCAAAGTTGCATTTTAAGAACAGGAGGATGCTCAGGAAACTTACTTTAGGTTTTTTTCTAAAAAACAGAAAAAAAGGTTATTGGTTTATTACTAACTCTTATACAGTAGATCAAATTTTATTGTGCTCATAATATTGCTTTGCTATTTAATTATTTTTTTAAATAAAATAAGCATCTTTGTTTGTCTAAAGTTTAGTATTAAAGCTGTTTGACTCATTTGGATATAATTATTGTTAGATCTGAGACACAATATCGAATATAGTATGACTTCCCTTATATAAAATGCATCCAGCCCTCAATTATTATTATTATTATTATTATTATTATTATTATTATTATTATTATTATTATTATTATTATTATTATTATTATTATTACCACCTCAGGGACAGCTAAGTTTGAGCTGCGATGATTTTCTGCCAGCTGAAGCCAAATGTAGTTTTGCTGACCTCTGTAAACAGAATTAGACAGAATTAAGGTTTTTGTTACTCTGCCAATGTCATGTTTCCATTGTGAGCGCATATCATTTCTAAGCCACATGAAACCCTAGCATGACATGTGAAGAGACCACAAGCCATCACAGCCGTGTCCTCTTTGTGGAAACAAGCCTTTCTCTCCATTGAGCAAATAGCCAATTAGCTATTATGAAGGCTGACTGGGAGGATGTGTGTGTGACTGCTTTTTGTGGATGAGGTTGCAGCCTCTTACCTCTATAGGTGGGACATCTGCTGAGGGTTTGTGTCCCTGGATAAGTACTAGCTGAGCGCAAGCACAGGACCCTTTCAACCTGATCACATAGGTATTTAGCTCTCGGCCCTGGCCAGTGTTTCTGTTTGTTTTATGCACAGAGCAGGTGTTTTATAATCATTAGCGAGTCCATTACGACCCCAGCTCTAAGTAGAAGACAAACACCAGCCATGCAGCCATTCTCAATGGAACCATCTGGTGGCAAGGAGGAAAAATGGCTGTGTTTGGCACCAGTGTTTGCCATTGGTCGCCTAATTGTGTATCAGAGAAGAGGAAACAGATATCAGATAGAACAACATTAAGTGCTTTGGGTTTTATAGAATCTTTATTATGTCTTTGTCTGCCTGGACAACATGCCGGTGTTTGTATTCATCTGTGCACATAAGGGCTTTCCTTCCCTAAATAGCCGTTGTATTTTCCAAGAAATGTTTTCCTGTAGACAGTCAATAAATTTCCCTTTGACGAGGTGCATAGAGCTGCAGGGCGACTGGAATAAAGCCAGTTCCACCAATGCATCCCCTGCAGTGTTTATATCCTGCAGCACGCTTCTTTAATTCATGGTTTATGGATGGAAAAAAAAAAAAAAAGTCATCGTCTAATGACACATCCTTTCCAATTACACAATATATTTATTGTTAAATGATCATTGTTTATCAGTCACACAATTTAATATATTTTCCAGCTGCAAGCTTAATTATATATTTGTTTTTCTTTGTTCTTTACATTGCAAAAATTACGATATATCTGTAAGTAATTCAGTTTTTCTTAAAATAGGTTTATTTTCCCTTTCATTTGAGTTGGTAAGTAAGACAACTTGCCCAGGGAATAACATGATGAATAAGATTATTTACTTTTAAATTAATAAAAAGATCTCCATTATCTAATTATCTTATTTTAACCCTGTAATGCCAAATGTATCATATTTGATACATACGGTTTCTGAAATGTTTTTGAAATCTGACACCTTTTGCATAATTTAATGGTAAAAACTTTGCTCAAAATCCTATTGTACACAATCAGATATACCTGATAACAGCCAGTAGAAGACTACACAAAAAATAATCTTGACTTATCGCATAGTAATAAATTATTAATATCGAAAATGTATTTCTGTTTTTTCTTTTTGACATATTTTGTTAAAAGGCCAAAACCAAAAAAGTAATTTTTCTGTTTTGTTTTATTCTTGGATCGGGAGCTTTAGCGGGTTAAGGGCAGAAATCCTCATTTTATTGGCAGATTATCATTTACCAGCTTAAATTAGGAGCGACACGCCAATTTTAAGAAGTTTGTTCTATTTTTTCTCTTAGTTTTTGCAGAACATCACTAGTTTGTAAAAATCCCTTTATCATCTCTACCTGCTGAATCTTTGTCAGCCAGCGCCTACATCCAGCTGTCATTGGTTGAGAGGCACAGACAGACCAAGCCATATATGAAAGGGTGCATTTGATAATAAACAAAAAAACATTCTGGTCATCTATCCGCTTGGTCCGGTCAGCAGAGTCTGAACCAGAACTCTTGCAGGATCCCAGCTCTGCGTGCTTCCCTTTGCTCTTGAAGGGTTTGTTTTTTGGTCCTGCGGCTCATCAGGTGAGCTGGGCTCTTTTTGTTTCCAGTAACAGTTTGTGTACACCATCCGCCTCCTCTCAGGGCTCGGCTTGTTTGTGGAAAAGGCAGCAAATGGTGATAATTACCACAGACAAAATGCTACACCCACTACACATAATTATGCCACTGATTCTAATTACCATGTTAGTTATTAACAACTCATTAAACAATTACGGTCACCGACAATGATATGCTAATGATTTTCACATGGAACATGTGTAGAGGAAACTGTAGGAAGGTGGTGGATGGAGGACCAACGCTGAGGAGCTCCTGTTGGCCTCGGATATAATCGGCTGAGAAGGATTTTAAGCTTTAACGTTAGATTTGAATCCTCTCTTTTGCTGGAATAAAAACTTTGTGGAAAAAAAGTTTAAAGTTAAAGAAAAAATTACACATGATAGAATAAACCAGTATGGATGCAGAAAAGCTGTCAGAGAAAAATACCTTTGTTTCTGTTAGCTGGGATTAAACTGAAGTTCAATTCATTTATTTCTGTAGCGCCAATTCACAACATATGTCATCTAAAGGCACTTTACAGAGAAAATTCAACCAGATCATCCAGTCAAACTGATTCAAAGTTTTCAATCTAGGAAACCAGTTAATTGCATCGACTCATTGACTCAAATGCAGTCCCTCACACCAAACATGCTTGTAGCGACAGTGGAGAGGAAAAACTCTCTTTTAACAGGAAGAAACCTCCAGCAGAATCCATATACAGGCTCAGTGGCTGAGCCCATCTGCTGAGGCCGCTGGGGTTCAAGGAGACAGAAGCAGACACATAAACTGAACTTTTCAACCAGCTCCATATAGGCGGCCCCATCCAGGAAACACAAAGCCAGGCAGACAAACTCCGAGCCAGCTTTCGAGCGTCAGAGGACGAACAGAACATGTCAGTTAGTCACAGTCAGAGGAACAGAACTACACTGAAAAACACGCCCGAGCTCAAACTATCTATAAACAAAGGTGTTGATGGCAGCAGCACAGCTGATATTTCTCTCCAGGATGGAGTCACAGCCAAACAGGAACAGACCAGATGAAGCTACTATGAGAAAAAGCAGAGAGCAGAACGTTAGAGATTGAACTAACAGATTCTGCAGAATGGGAGAATAGAGATAGAATGAAGCAGAATGATGAAAAAGGGGTCCCTATGTCCTCCAGCAGTCTAAGCCTATAGCAGCAGAACTATAGAGATAGCTCAGGATAACCTGAGCCTCTCTGTGAGAAAAAATGTTTTCAGTTTATCATTTGTTTAGACTTTTTCCATCATGGACTGAAGTCTATAATGGGACTTTTCCTGCCCAGAAGTTCAGTCTACAGACAAACAGACCTATTTGTTTTTCCAGCAGAATAACAGTCAGTTATATCAACATCACATTTACGACTGAAGAATTAATATCTTCGGTTTGTAGAAATCATGCATGAAAATTAATACATTATTTAGTGTTTGCGGAACCATTCATGAATCCAGGCAAACCGGAGCAGAAGCCTCTCCAGTCAATGATTTGTTTCTTCATCAACAGAAAGAAGACAAATATATTTTCTTCCATTGAAAAATGTCCTGTTTTTTTTTTTCTCCAATCTGTCCAATTTGTTTAATTTATGTGAAGCCAATTAAAGACAAAGATTTTATCTGATCTGAATCATCAAAGCATGCAATCAGACCATGTATTGCAGAGATACAGGAGACTATATTGACACAATTATTGTTAATAAAATCTTAAAAGCATGTGCAGTTCTGTTAGTGGGATAAAGCTTTGAAATGGCCTTGACTTTGATTTGGAAATATACAATTATTCTTTTAATTTAAATGCAGGCTTCAGAGATCACTAATAGATATTTTTAGGGTAGAATGATTTGTGAGTATTTTTTGTTTTCATTTGCTTTTTACTCATCATAATAATATTGTTTTTATTTTGAACTATTTGATGCTGTATTGATAATTTGACATATAATGGGGTAGAATTAATACTTTTATCTGGTTTTTACTTTTCTCTTTGTTTTAATGTTTTGTGTAAATAAAAAAACATGGAATAAAATGTTATTATATTTTGTTTTAATTTAATTGTTTGAGACAAAATAAATAAATAATTCAATAAACAGGAAGTGAGACGTGTACTGAGTCGATAATAGTGAAAAGATCTATGAGCTTTAGATCTATACTACTGTGTTAAATCTTATTGTTTTGGAAGGTGAAAAAAATAAAATGTAAATTAATGCTGTAATAATCTAATATCTATTATTCCATTGTAATTTGCAGCATTGATGATTATTTGATATTTTTTCATCATGTTAAAGAAAACCTTTCTTTGTTGTTTTTTCTCTCGGCTGCATAAAGAAACACACATTCGCCTGCAGCAGGGTTTGTGCTTCTGGTAGCAGAGTCAGCCGGCGTTTCTCCGCTGACGCCTGTTTTTGTGTTTTGTGTGTAACCCCTTTGCATGCGCCTGAGAACCTCGATTATTTCCACTAATGGCGGCACATCCCTCTACTTAAAGATGCTGAGGGAAAGACGGCCGGCAAATTGATGTATGTCTCTTTATGCTCCTTCTGGATCTCTCCTCCTTCCCGCAGCATTATGGATGGTTTTAAAATATTAATATGAGAGTGCATTTAGCAGAGGGGGTGTTCTCCTGCGACTCCACATTCAGGTCACAAGGGAACAGCTGCCTGTTCCTCGGCCTGCCTGATTTACTCTACATTAAAGATTCCATCCTGTTTTGGAGGCTGTTTGCAGGGACGTTACTTTCCAACCAGTTTATAAAGACAAATCTAAAGAGGAGGCACTCAAAGACCCCAAAACGCACAGGCTTATAAAGGCCTGAGAAATCATAAAGCAGAATGTTTGTGTTGTTGGAGGCAGACGCACAGATTTCAGAGGTGAACACTGATTGAAATAGACTGGGTGTCATCTCCAGTTAAAGCACAAGCCAGATAACAGCATCCAAACACACACACCCCGACACAAACACATAACCACAGAGGGACCGAAAGTAAACAAAAGCACAATAAAAAAAAAAAAAGCCAACTGGTAGGGCAGTTATATCCGGTTATTTATGGCGAGTCTAAAACCCTCGTTAAAAACACACTTTCTTCCTCCACAGACTGGTCTGAGTTCAGACCTCCAGGCTGCAGCATCATCTGAACTGCTTCTTTTCTGCTGTTTAGGCTGATTTTTGCTCATGTTTAATAAAAAATATTTTTTTGTCAACCGTATCGGCATAATCTCCAGAAATAATGCAGGAAACATCAGATCACATTTGGTTCCAATGGGTCCAGACTCCTGTTAAAGCTGTAGCTATTTGTCCTTGAAATGATTAGATCTTGATAAAACACTTTTACAATAACAACATTTATTTAACAAACAAAAAAAGCTAAATTTGTATTGTTTGTTGCACAATGAATACCTGTTAAACTGTCCCTTTCCCAGCACAGTCCTTTGGTCTTTGCTTAAACATCATAGTACATGAGATAGAAGACTTTGCGGGTCATCGGAGGACGGCTGCGGACAGAAGACGTCTTCACAACCTGAGAAGATCAAGACCTTAAAAAATATTAACAACCTGTGTGTATGGAATATAATATAGGTTGTATAAAAAATAAAGAAAGCAAAATGTTTTTTGGGTGTGCGCATTTATGCAACCAGGTGTTAAACCTTTTTTTATTGATCTACTTTTGCAACAGTTTTCTTAGTTTTTTCTTTAAAATCTACAGAAAATACATCCAAGCTTGACTTGATTGAGAGTCAGTTTGGAATTAAAGTGGAATCTTTTAGTTTAGTTTAGTTTAGTTTCATGGGATTATTAAAGGCAGTTAATGTATCATTAATCATATTTGCCTCTAAAGGTTTTAAAAGCCTGAAAATAGTCATTTCTATCAGGAAAATGTTTTATTTACATTGTCAACCTTGGGATAATAATATAACTCTATGGCTACTGTACAAACAGCTAATATGATAATTGAAATTAGCTGCGCAGGAATTAATATGCCTGATTATGAGAACTGCAGGGAAGTATAGTTCCTATTGAACAGGATAATTTAAAATGCATGGTAATATGACTGCATTGTTTGCTGTGATTGGTTCAGTAGGCAGGAGAACCTGAGGCAACAATAATTCCTCCAATGTGAAAACATCTTTATGATCCAGATGGAAAAACAATCAATTTAAAGATTTGTTTGTTTTATTAAATCCTGTTGTAACTGGCAGGATTATTTTCACTGAGTCGTTGCATGTATTCATTTCTGTAGGCAGGAAAGATTTTCTAAAGCGTATAAACCCACATCTGGAGAAGCTTTTGACTAAAGACACTTTATCTTTGGTTAAACAGTCATCTGAAGAGGATGCTCACAGTTGTCTGTATAATTATTCTAAGCTGTGAAATCACCCCAGAGGTTCAAAAGGAGCCTTCTTTAAAGATTTTTCTGTTCTTAAGGTCAGAAAGGTTTTCCCATAATGACTGATGGAGGAGATGGCTTAGATTTTCTCCTCTCCTCTTTTCCTCTGGCTCCTTTTCTGTATCCTTGGCACATCCTTTTTAACTAAAGTGGGACTCGCAGAAGCAGTTGAAATATTATTTCAGCTTTTGAGATGTTAATGAGCTTGAAGTAAAAAAACTGACCTGCGATGGTCACGTGCCCAAAAATTAAAAGGTATTAACAAAGTAGCATTCTCCACAGCGTCACAGAAACATGTCAATGCTTTGAAACACATGCATGTCTTCATAAAGACCAGGCAAGACACAACTAGATATCTTCCTATCATCATCTGACCATAGGGCACAATGACGTAAGAACTTCAAAGAGCAAAGTCTAACATGAAGGCTACAAGTAAAACCAAAACTCAGCTGCATTAAACAAAGATAAGACAAATAGAACATATAACCTAACCTGACCTAACCTCCGCCAGATGGATTTGCTCCGCATATCCATCTGGAGACCTTCCGGTTGAAGTAATTTTGGGAAGAGGCGAAAATACTGGTTAGCTGATTGGCCTATGTTGGTGATAGGCGGGCCAAATAAACCAATCAGATCAACAAAGCATATGACATACTAACAGAGCTACGACGAAGAGGAGCCAATTGATAGATCAAACTCTTGCGAAACCAGTCGGGAGAAGAGCAAAAACATATTTTCCTCTGAGAAAAAGCCTCCCAGAGCAGTGTTTTGCTCTTCTTTCAGTGAAGAAATACTTTGTAATTCCGATAAAACTTGCTCGATAGCCACGCCAAGGCTAGTTTAATCGGCTGAAGCCGCCATGTTCTTTTAGACTGAACTGTCGCTCTTCTCGCTAAGTCACACCTCAAACCCGCTTCAAAGCCAGCGCCGATTGGACGTTCGTTTGGTGAACGGCTCCAAATTTTTCTTTAAAGGAGAGTCTCCAGACTGATTAGCAAGTGAAATCTTGAAAGCTCGCAAGATCAGGATGGTCTCATGAGGCTACATATAACCGCTGCTTGTCATGAAAATATGTTCTCCAGTCCATAAAGACTCACTTTGGTTTAGTTCTTCAGCCTTCTGCTTCATCTTGTGTCACTTTTGTAACAACAGAACCCTGCTGCATATCTCAATGTTTAAAATTTAAAGTAAAAGTCTGGTCAGCAATGAATATTCAATGGATCATTATTTATACCTAAAACTAATACGTTTGTGGTGATTTAATGAATTTAGCGCTAATCAGTAAAAAATATTTAAATCGTTTCTTCTTCATCACTGAGTCTGGGAGCCGCCATTTTTCCCCAAATACAGTAGCCCC
>JAGKQL010000041.1:43321535-43333031 GCA_018398635.1 Cyprinodon brontotheroides | reverse complement strand
CATCATGGATGTGCAGCCGACAAATCTGCGGCAACTGTGTGATGCCATCATGTCAATATGGACCAAACTCCCTGAGGAATGCTTCCAGCACCTTGTTGAATCTATGCCACGAAGAATTGAGGCAGTTCTGAAGGCAAAAGGGGGTCCAACCCGTTACTAGCATGGGGTACCTAATAAAGTGGCCGGTGAGTGTATATCCTACTATTATCTTAGGCTACTGCTAGCTATAGTTAGCTACTGTAGCAAACTACACATATTTCCTCTCGGTGGCTCTCTTGGGGCTCAGCATCTATTAATGCCATATTCTAACATGATGGCAACTAGGGTAACTACAAAAATTGACTAGATTAAATAAAACAGAATCCTATTGTACTTTAACTTGAAATTGAATTGTTTGCGTTGTTTGTAGATATACTATTAATCAAAGGCTACTATGTTAAAACAATAATTTCTTTGTGTTTAAACATCCATTTTCTGGTGATAACCTTTTTGAAGTAATGTGGAAATTATTTCAGCCTCCTCCAACTGTGTCCCTCCAGTCTTTTTGGCTGATATCTGCTTTAAGAACATCAATACATTTATTGTTAAAGAAAAAAAGGGATTTTTTTCTGAATGATCCATCTCGGTCACCATGGACAGGCCTTCTTATAACCAGAACCACATCAATGCAATGAAAGGGGGGGAAATGAAATAACCAAATTGCTACTTCAGTCTCTGAGAGCTTTGGAGTGCTGTTTTCATCCCATTTTGACCAAAATAAATGTGTATTTTCATGATCGCATGTGTCGGGAGGTTGCTAATGGGTTTGGAATAAAAGACAACATTTTGATTCGGAAAGGTGCTGGTGCCACAGACACCTTTTTTTTTTTTTTTTTACTCCAGCTCATTTTGAAGCCTGAGCACTGCTGCTCCCCTATCATTGGTTGATCAAGTCAAAGATGATGACCCACTCTCTGTTAATGCCTATCTGCTGTCAGAGCTGATCCCAATGAACCAAATAAAACGCCGGCTCCGTGCTGAATAGAAGCAGTGTCTTATTCTGCTCTGCTCCCTTCGGTTGGGCATTATGGAAATACATTCATGTGAGAGATTGAGGCCAGAGAAGGCTGTCCTCCCCTCCACACCAGCAGACTCCTCTGTTACTGAAGGCAATTTTGTTTACTAACTGGGACAAGCTACTGGACAAAGCCTTAGCTCAGCAGTGGGGTAGGGAATGAGTATAAATATACATACAGTACATTAAATTATGCATCCATTTGTTGAAGATACCTGCCTCAACTTTAAAAAAATCTACTTAAAAACAGTTGCATCTGTACAAATTGCAAAACTGACTTTTGAGTTGTTAATGTGTCCCACATATGATGCTTTATAAAACTCAGATGGTTTCCAGAAGAAACTAAATATGGAATACTGTCCTTCTGTCTATTCATTCAGACACTGATAGCTTCAGATGTGTTAATCAAACTAAGAAACATAAGCAGGTATTCTAATGGTGAATGCCTTCTATTTCATGTCCAAACAAAACAGGGGGGACCTGCACTCTGCATCTAAAATGTTATGCTTTTTTACCAAATGTTTACTGACTTGTATTATTTACTCTTATATGCAGAACACATTTTATTTTCAAAATTATTTGTAAAAAAGATTTATCTTTAGTTACATAAAGGGTTTTTAAACAGTTTGCTGCTGATTATGCTCAGCTCATCATTTATTAGGGAATGAGTATAAATATACATACAGTACATTAAATTATGCATCCATTGGTTGCTGATACCTGCCTCAAATAAAAAAAAATCTACTTAAAAACAGTTGATTCTGTACAAATTGCAAAAATGACTTTTGTGTTGTTATGTGTCTTGATATGATGCTTTATAAAATGGAGCTTTTTGAATAAACTAAATATGGAATATTGTCCTTCTGTCTTTTCTTTCAGACACTGATAGTTCACATGTGTTAACAAACTGGCCCATATAAGCAGGTGTTGGAATGGTGTTTGGTTTCCGTCTGCTGTCCAAACAAAACATAATCCTAAACCATTAGGAAAGGTGTTATGATTTTTTAGCAAACTAGTGTTGTTGCTACAGTGAGAAAAAAATAATTTTATGAAAAAAATTTTTTGAAAAAAAGATATATATACATACATATATATATGAAGAATTTCTTCAAATTTTAATTTGATAATACATTGTTTTGTTGTAAAAAACAGAACACAATAGAACAGAACAGAATAGAATAGAATAGAATAGAATAGAATAAAGAATAGAACAGAATAGATGGTAACAGAGCATATGAATAGAATAGAACGAGAATAGAATAGAATAGAAAAGAATAGAATAGGAATAGAACAGAATAGAAAAAGAATAGAATAGAATAGAAATAGAACAGAATAGAATAGAATAGAATAGAATAGAATAGAATAGAACAGAATAGAATAGAATAGAATAGAAAAGAATAGAATAGAATAGAATAGAATATAATATAATAGAATAGAACAGAACAGAACAGAATAGAATAGAATAGAATAGAATAGAATAGAAACATAGAACAGAATAGAACAGAATAGAATAGAATAGAATAGAACAGAATAGAAAAAGAATAGAACAGAATAGAATAGAAACAGAATAGAAAAGAATATAATAGAATAGAATAGAAACAGAAACTAGAATAGAATAGAACAGAATAGAAACAGAAATAAGAATAGATAGAACAGAACAAGAAAGAGAATAGAATAGAACAGAACAGAATGAAACTTTAGAATTAGAAACAGAATAGAATAGAACAGAATAGAATAGAACAGAATAAAGAACAGAATAGAATAGAACAGAATAGAAAAGAATATAATATAATAGAATAGAACAGAACAGAACAGAATAGAATAGAATAGAATTGAACAGAACAGAATAGAAAAGAATAGAAAAGAATGGAATAGAATAGAACAGAACAGAATAGAACAGAATAGAATAGAATAGAACAGAACAGAACAGAACAGAATAGAATAGAATAGAATAGAATAGAACAGAATAGAAAAAAATAGAACAGAATAGAATAGAACAGAATAGAAAAGAATAGAATATAATAGAATAGAACAGAACAGAACAGAATACAACAGAATAGAATAGAATAGAAAATAATAGAATAGAATAGAATAGAATAGAATAGAATAGAATGTTAGATTTTGAAAGTAACAAAAGTCAATAATAATTTAAGTGTTAAATTCAGACTTTATCCTTAATGAGGTTTAAAACTGGCATATTTTCTGCTGTATGATCTCTATTATTATAGTAATTTTTTTGTTTTTAGGAAAACAGCAAGAAAGAAACTCCCATCTAAGTATTTATCTTCATTTACTGTGAATTATTTAAGGCTTGAGTCAGATGTTGGGGAAGATCTTTGCTGTGAAATAGATTGTGACAGTCTTCTCAATATTTGATGTGAGGCGTGAAGATTCAAGCCAACGTGGGACGTCGTCCAACTCCTGCCTCAGTCTAAGAGCTGCTGGTTCAGCCTCTTCCTCAGTCTATCAGCAAACATCCAGCTGGTAAATATCTCCTGCCTGTTTTACCAGCTGGATCAAACAGCCTGGATGTTATTTTAAAAGGTGTATGTTTCCAAAGACCCATGAGGAAGGACAGTTTGACCGGTTCTATCCAGAGCTGTTCTTTATAGGAAAAGTGGACCGCTTTGACCTGAACTGGATCCAGTCTGTGCAGAAACTCCTCAGAACATGAACAGCAAAATCAAAACTCTCTCATATTTACCACAGCCTCTTTATTTCCAGCTGCATTGGCAGTTTCTACCGAAAAAGCAAATATTAAGATAATGATTGTTGCTTATTTGTTTAAATAAATTTAGTCTGGGTTGATGAGATGATGAGTTTTCTATGTCCTGCTGGACTAACCGGCTCTGTGGAAAAGATCCTCCCTGTTTCTCCCTGTTTGCCCCTTTAGGCAGGGGGTTCATGAACTGATAATGAGAGCCATTTACGCTGCTGTAAAAACTTCCGATTTTATCTGTTGCAGATTATAAAGCGGGCTCTTAAGACCCGGCAGATGAAAAATGCCTCGGGCGCTGAGGTGTGCTTCTAAAGCCTTCCCCAAGGTCTCCGCTTGGCCATTTTCTCCATTTGTCTTCTTGGCATCTTTGTACACTTGGCGCAGTCCAAAACGCCAAATGTTATTTTAAAACTTACTTCCTCTGTTAGGTCAGTTATAAATTTGGTCCCTTTTAGAAGGGAAACCGCCAGAGCATAAAGGACACAGGCAGCCTCCTGCTCGCTTAGGGGGTTTAATATATGCCTGTTTCCATGGTAACTATCTCCTTGGTCTTTGCTAAAGCAGTCACCTGACAGAGTGTCCATTGAAGTAACTGTATCTGCCACCGCGCGTGAAATGCATGTGTATTAGTGCATAAAGGCTGCTAGACTGGGGCTAGGACATCTGTCAGATTGTCATTTTGGGTTACCTTTAAGCTTAATACTACGCTGCTCATCAGACAGGACGCTGAGTGTTTATTAAGACTGCCTTCACTGCAGGTTGATGGAAACTCTATGCTGAGTAGTGGGAGGTCTATTTAGGATCCTAAGAACACAGACCCTGCAAAGCTGAAAGATAAACATTTAAAAAGTAATACTGGAGGTCAACCATTTAAAGTTAAGTTTCTTCACTTTTAATAAACAGTTCTGACAAGAAAAAGTTTAATTCAGAAAATGCAGAAGAGTTTTAGATCCCAATAGTTTAATCTGGATATTAATCCAACAGCCACGTCTGGGTGTCAAAACATTTAAATAGCATGCAGAAGAAGAAAAAAACATTTCCCAGCTAAACACCAACAATCCATGGAGCAGAAACACAGAAGAACCGAGGGAAGAAATGACAGCAACGACTGGAGAGGAAGAAGATGTTCACTGCATCATAGAAAGTTACCTGTGAACCAGTTAACTCTGTTCAGTTCCAGGAACTCCTCTAGAACCTCTCGAGGTTATTTCCCAGAGAAAATCTCTTCATAAAGTGAAGAACAATATGGACAATAGTGAGCATCCTCGAAGATTTTAAACAACAACAGAGTGGCCGTTTCTCAATTCACAAGAATTCGAGTATGGACACGTGTCCTCTCCCAGTATATTCTGGAGAAGAACACAGGAAAGTGTGGACTAGCATAAATCTGGGTCAATAGGGCTTGGTCAGTCATGACGTAAGTTACTTTGCTTCGCTGCCATCTTGGATGCCTCTTTTACCGCTGCTACCATGATCGACCGCGATACTGTAAATCCCCTCTCAGCCGTTTTTAATTTAATTAATTTCACCTTAATCCTTGAACCTTGAGGTAGTAAACCGCTGCTGTATTGTGGGCTGTAACAGCCCAACACATGATCGCCATGGGGAACAACAGAAAATGGGTTAACTTTTCCAATCGGCCCTGCCTGGAGAGGTGCAAACCACGAGACCAATCGTCAGAAGATAAAGAGTCGTCGGCTAGCTAGCTTGGATCGCGAAGCTGTAGGAGCTAATCGAACATAACTTTCCACAGTATTCCAAATGTCATTGAGAGTGTGTTCCCCTGCATTTACATTCTGGTAAGTTAAAGATGCACGTTTTTTATTTTATAGCCTACTTTGTTTCTTTCCTTCCAAGTTGGGATCTTTTACGGAAAATAATAAAACGGTGAGCGAAAAGTTGCTCAAATACGTGAGAAACCCGGAGGGTTGGCAGTTACCGTTACAAACTACACCTTTGAAACACATAGCAGCTAGTTAAAAGTACATTACATGCGTGAGTGGTTGTTAGCTTTTCCAGCGGCCATAACAATTACTAAACTAGCAGGTTTCAGAGCTATGCTATCAGAGCCGTAGCATACAACATAGCGCCATGTCCCACAATGCAACGCTGGATCCTCGAAAGCCCTATTGGAACAGAAGCGCACTGGATGACATCACCACATGATCGCTTTCTGAGCTGCATTTCACCTCCTGTTAGTAATAATCTCTAGATAATAATAAATTCTTTTTCATACAGTGGGGGAATAATGATTAACACAGTCAGATTAGCACAAATTAAATGAATATTGCAAAATAAAACAAAAGAAAAATCGGCATCATAGCCACCTGTCCTTCACTTCACACGGCTATGCAGAGAGAGGGCTGCAGCAGACGGGTTAGAATTAGCCCAGGCTGCTGTTACCCTCGGAGCTCCACTGAGTGTCGCAGTCCTCTCAACTTCAGGACTTTCATCTGGTTTGGTCTGCCGTCCGCTGGTTTCCTCGTGGAAGCCGTGAACGCGCGCCAGGAAATCCACTATACACTACTGTTTATGCTCTAAAACATTTTAAATGACTTCGCTTTCTGGTAAATTCTGGACGCCATACCCACCCAGGACACTTGGAATACATTGGACGAGCAGTATGGAGGAATATCATTATTTCACACGCTTTTTGTGGACTTTTATGGACCTTTTCTGTCTCGCGGCCGCCATAGACCTCCATTATTTGAATGTCAGCAGACAGCAAAGAAGCCTCCCAGATCTCCAGATGCATTTGAGATATCAAAAAAAGTACTCCAGAGTGTTCAGCATGGGGTGAGTAGAAAATGAAGGCTAACCAATCATGTTTTGGGTGTACTATTCCTTTAATACTGAGCTTCTAACCTGGAAGCTGCTGCTACTGCAGTGCATGCTGGGACAGCTGTCAATCTCACCAATGGAAAAGTCTGCTCTGGATGCATGCTGGGTAAAGAGGGAGGGGCGAGAACAACATCCGGGGACTTTGTCCGTTCTCTGTCTTCATGTTCTTGTGAGTTGGAACAGTACTAGGGCTGAGGATGATGATGTTTCACGAGTACACGAGCACATGAGAACGCACAAGTACACATATTAAGAAAAGGCGAGTGTCTTCAGTCAGAGGCTTTTCCAGATCCGGTGAAAGACAGACCACTACAAATGATCCTCCCTGCCTAAAGCATCAACACCTACAATAACTTAATTTAGGTGTTACGGCAGGATTTCATTTCCATTTGGGATTAAAAAAGTCTTTGTGAATTGAATGAAACTGATCAGCCTGGTCAGACAGAAAACAGCCGTTAGGATAAGTAAGCCTTGCCTTCTTCCTGTTTTAACAGAGAAAGATTTACACCAACGGTTTACGGCAACAAAGGCAATCCATATATACGCCAAATCAAAGGAAATTACTCTGCCAAATTCTGGATTAAACAGAAATTGGAGTGAAACAAACACAATGTCAATAGAGAAGTCAAGAAAGCTGCTGGTCTGTCAGCAATCCTGCACCCTGCAGCAGGATGGTTCAGCAATCAGAAACCATCATGCTGCAGGGTACAAATCATTTTGGAGGACTTGGAACCAGCAGGTAGAGCTTTCCCCATAAAAACAGGAAGCGATGCATTAAACCACAATGGCCTCTATTTCCACTCACAGCACAACACTCCACTGCTGAAGAAACTCGTCCTCCAAGCCGGGGTCCTCTACCAGAGGCCTGGGAGATTAAGGGTTCTGCCAGTATCTCTGCTGTTCCTAGAACTGCACTCTTCTGGACCGAGATGTCTGATGTATTTCCAGGGATCTGCTGTAACCACTCCTCCAGTTTGGGGGTCACTGCCCCGAGGGCCCCAATTACCACTGGTCCCACTGATACGTTGACCTTCCAGGTTTTCTCCAGCTCTTCTTATTTTCATGTTCTTTTTTCCTGATGTCAGTCACTTGGTATTGCTATGGCAACCACAGCGGCTTTGCTCTTTTTGTCCACCTCCCCAATGTCTGCTTGGTTTGCCGTTACCATTCGGTCCGTCTGTATCTAGAAGTCCTACAGGATCTTGGCTTGATCATTCCCTACCACCTTTGGAGATGTTTCCCACTTTGACCATTGTCTTGTGTGGTAGACCTGGGCCTCTATCGCTCTGGTGCTTAGGGCCTGCTCCTGTGCATCCATGATGGACGAGATACATATGTATTTATATATTAATTCTGTATTTTTGAACAAGTTTTTAATAGTTATATCTTTTTTTATTTCTTTTTTATATTAGTATTTTTCACTGTAAATTTCTTACTGTTGTGTTTTTAGGTAGACAATTTTAAGATCTTTCCAGGGGACAGATAAATAATTCTGGTGCATTTGCAGGAATGCTTGTTAATGTACACTGTCCCTGTCAAATAGATAAACAAATCTAAATCTAAAACACATTTTGGAGCTTGTTGACTGTTTGCTGCAGACAGTTTGAAGCCCCCAGTCAGGTTCTGGGAGAACAGAGACCAAAGCTGAACTGGTTGGATGCCATTGAATGCATCATGTTTGCAGAATGGATTCACCAATCTAAGATAAAAGATGCTTTGTTTGATTTGGTTAGAATATAAATATAGCATCATAGCTAGCTAACTGCAGCCAGTTGGACAGCTAGCATTTTTTCCCCCTGTTATCTATTTAATAAATAAAAAATAAAAAAACATATACATCTGCAGTCCAGGGTTTCACCCACAGCCTCCTAAATAAAGGCACCAGCCCCTCATGACCCTGAGCGATAAGCGATAGAAGATGGACGGCTAGATGAACAACAAAAATATATATTCTATATTTTTCCATTTTATTTTGTCAAAAGATAGTTAGTTTACTGCATACATCCCCTGTGTAATGGTGATGTTGCTTCCTGCACTCAGAACCAAGTCAACGCCCGTAAAAAGACCCTTTCTAGAGGGTTTACTCCTTTTTAAAGTTGATGGTCTCTGAAGTAATGAATAATTTGTTTTAGTGTTTTTTTCTAATGAACTTTTTATTCAGGACTGTTAGCTTTATGCTAACTCTGAGGTGGTTCAGTTGGAAAGTTGGATGTTTCCTTATTAGTAGGAGGTTTTAATCGTGTCTGCCTACTTTTGTGGATAAAACATAAATTATATATATATATATTTTATTCGTAAGGAGCTGTTTAGGAACTTTGACATTTTTTCCTACCAACATTTTGTCCCATTTGCCCCTTATATTTAAGTTTCCAGTTTCATCTGAGAAGCTCTTCATGATCTCTGGTTCAGTTCATCCCTGAGTTCCCCTTCCTGCTGCTGGAATCAGCCTGAACCAAAATCTACAGAAACAGATGTGGAGCCTTTTAATGCAACACAAAGAAAATCCGGGTTCTGGTCCGTGTTCAAGAGTTGAACACATCTGGATCCTGATGTAGGTCAAATTATGCAGGTCCAGGAGATTCCAAAACAGCTTCCTCCCCATTGCCATCAGACAGCTGAATGTCTGATGGCAATGGAAAAAACTGGAAAAAAGCTGAATGTTGAAAAAGTTCTCTAAATGATGCCACAGTCTCTGCATCAAACTGACCATATCGATGCATTTTTTTATTTTATTTTTTTATTTTTGCAACATTTGTTTTTCCAAGGTTTACATTTGATCACAGCTCTACTTTAGGAAATGGAAATGTCATGAGAGCTGTACAAAACAAAATTTCATCTTGTATACCTTCTGTGTATACAAAACAACACTAATGTTCGTCTAAGTCTTCATGTGTAACTGAGAGGAGTGTCAGCTTCTAGTTTGGTTACATTCTCCTCCCTAAAAAAAATAAAGATTCTTTTTGAACATTTAGGATCCGTTCTTTCTTCTGACTTTATTCAATTCAATTCAGTTTCTATTTCTATAGCACCAAATTCACAACACATGTCATCTCAAGGCATCCTTTACAGTTCAACCAGATCATCCAGTCAGATTGATTCAAAAAAGTTTTCTATCTAAGGAAAACCAGTTGATTGCATTGACTCATTGACCTCATTGACCTTCAAATACAATCCCTCACACTAAGCATGCTTGTAGCGCACAGTGGAGAGAAGAAAACTCCCTTTAACAGGAAGAAACCTCCAGCAGAACCACAGAAAGCCTTATCAGACCCACTGGGTCACCTGCTGCCCTCCTTATGCTCAGCGAACCTCACAGGAACTTGATGACTGCTCAACAATAAGCGTCTAACATTTTATTCTACTGAAGGTTCACCAACAGAGATGGGAAGTAACGAAGTACACATACTTGGTGATTGTACTCAAGTAGATTTTTCTGATATTTTTACTTTACTTTACTACTATTTTTATGGCAATTTTTTACTTCTACTCCTTACATTTTACACAAATATCTGTACTTTCTACTCCTTACATTTTAAAAAAATTGGCTCCTTTAGTTTTGAATCATTTCAATGGAGTTACCTTTATTATTTTTCACATCATCAATACCAAATTCAAATTAATTGGATGGGAATCTCGTTGCATTTGACGGACCACTACAAGATGAATCGACAGATCGGCGTCCCACATGCAAAATCATTGCAGTCTGTCTGGCGGTGGCGTTGGCATAGTAGCATGGACGATGATGATTGAAAATTAACACAACGGAGATCTAGTCCTATTGGCAGACATCCATTTAAAATGTAGGCAACGGCATGAAAAAAGTGGTTTCTACTTTTACTTTTATACTTTAAGTAAATTTACAAGCCTGTACTTTGTTACTTTTACTTGAGTAAAGAAGTTTAATCAGTACTTCCACTTTTACCAGAGTATTTTTTAACACAAGTATCTGTACTTTTACTCAAGTACGGAGAGTGAGTACTTTTGCCATCTCTGTTCACCAACAAGTCACTAAATTCACCACAGGAAACACAGAAGGTTAGTTTACAGCAATTAATCCTGCTTCATCAGTTCTTCATCAGTTGGAGCGCCTTAGTACCAGCAGACCAGGTTTTAGGAGGATCTGGGCCCCAGGACCGGAAGATTCCTTAATTATCCTGACTTTTAATGTTTTTGGTTTTCTCCAAATAAAAATAACTATTTTTACTAAATTAAATAATTCTTTATGTTGGAATCTGCTTTATTCTATTTTAAATTCATCTTCCAAACATATTAACCTTGCAAGATGTTGGATAGTTCCTATCAGTGCTCCGGTTCAGCACCACCAGAGGCTGAAGGCGGGGGCCATTGACTGATGGGGGGCCCAAAAGAAGAAGAAAAGATATGTCCCTATATATATTTCAAATATAAAAAGATACATGTGTGTTCTCTCTCAGTTTTCAGCAGTAAACAAAGCGAAACAGAGCATGAAGTTATGTTTTTTTTATAAATCAGATTAAACTACAACCATTAAAAGGCATAGATCCATTATGATCATTCTGATGAGCCGCCACACCAAAAATACATGTTGTTACGGGAAGGAAAAATAAGATCTCAGGGCCGGCATAAAAGTAACTTGTCCTTTAATAAAGTTACAGTGAAACCTAACAGTTATATATTTTCACAATCCTAAACCTATTTTCTTTTGATGCACATAGATACAGCTGTGTTCTGTTATTACTTAGCAGGATTTTTAAAGGAAAAGTTTGATCATATTTAGAATTCAAACTTCTAAAATTACTTTGAATATGAAATTATTCCATTCTGTTCAATAAATGATAAGCGTTTTAATTCAGAGTATTTTCATGTGAATGTGCTTTACTGGAGGCATCCATGTTTGTCAAAG
>JAGKQL010000041.1:43299472-43321035 GCA_018398635.1 Cyprinodon brontotheroides | reverse complement strand
ATATATATAAAATTTATCGATGATCAGAGTCTGAGTGATGTTTTATTTTGGAAAAATATAAAAAAAAATTAAGTGTACAGATCTCCCAATACATCAGTCGCATCTGTGCCCCTTGGACACAGGTTAATCTCAGTTGACGACTCATCCTATCTATAACATCCTATCTTTGGAGAAGCTGGATTTTCTGGGAGTTACCGCTACACCTACCGTTCGTAAAAGCTACGGAGCAGACTGAACATCAGGAGCACAATTCTGGCCTGTCATTTTTCATTACATGCCTAGATGGGACCGTGGCTTGTTGTTTTATTTTTATGCTGTTTGTATTTGATTTTATTATTTAGTTTACATGCAAAGTCAATGTTTGCATCAAGGCGCAGCAAAAGGTCCTGCAGCCTGTTTTGAGCACCAGGAGCAGCTGAAGCAGCGCCTCACGAGCTTCTGAGCATCTACCACGCGTGACGGGCTGCAAAAGGAGCAGCTGCTAGTTGGAAAAATTGAACATTTGCTGCTCGATGCGCCGCATCAACCAATCAGAAAAGCTGGATCTGGGAGCTGGCAGGGAGTCAGACACAGCACTGCTGATGCAGAGCGCTGTGATCACTCCTCTGAAACAGTTTAACGCCTAAATTAACCTAAAATGTCAAAACCTGCCAGTAAATTATGTTTTCTTTTATTATTCTGGTGCCTGCAGTCTGGATTACGTTTGTGAAAAACGCCTTCCAGCCGCAGTGAACAGTAGCAGAAAAACCGTGAAGAGGCGACCGGGCCTGAGGCTGCTGTTGAATGGGATTCCAAGTAACAGCACACCCGTCGATGTACGGGGGTTTCCAGATTTTATTTGAAGGCAGGATCATAATGTTGATGAACTGACTACACAGATAAAAGTTTTAAGGTGGACTTTCTCACTTAAAAAAATATTAAAACTACTTTTTAACCACTGATCACAGCAAATATAGTTGCCATTGTTGGAGGCAAAGAAAGGATAGGGTAGCTCCTCCCAACGCGCATCAGACCGCGCAGCAAAGATGCTTCAGAACTTAACTTCTACAAGCATCAGAAGTGAAGCAGCGTGCACGCGTTTCTGCTTCTGCTTCATGCGGTCTGAACGTAGAATAAGGAATTACCTTTTTAAATATATGATTAGGAAAGGTACTTATAATCAGCTTTATGAATTCCATTTGGAAACAGGAGTTAAAAACACATTTTTAAATAGCAGTATTAAATAAAGGCAATTCAAAATGTGCAATTAGAAAACACTTTTCAAAGTTATTGATTTAAATGTTTAAAGATTATTATTATTTTATTTTTTATAATGACCCTCCTGGTCTCCCAAACAAGTCATCATGACTCCCTAATAGGTTACAAACCCATACTGGACTGAACCAGAGATGTTCAACATTAGCACGGTGACCCCTACTGGAGCAGGGCGGCACTGCAAGGAGTTTATGAAATTTTATTTTAAAAAAAGGAAATAAAACTATAACATTTATCTCTTAAATCAAAGTCAATCAAACACATTGATTTACTTTTTTTGATTCCAGATTGTTTTATCAAAAATAACAACATCTGAAATATTCCTTAAACTATAAAGACCTGATGAGTGTGGAGTTATTCCAGGTTTATTTTTTTATGTATATTTTAATATGTACACTAAAAGCATCTGGATTTAAAAAGAAAATCCTCTAAAGATGGAAAAATTTACTTACAGATCCTGCTATATTATATATTTTTACATTAATTAGCTTTACTGAATATGAATTCATAATATCTGAAATGCATTTCTTTCTAATCAACATAATAAAAATGATGATCAGTAACGCCCTGCGATGGACTGGCGACCTGCCCAGGGTGGATCCCGCCTCTCGCCCGCAGACAGCTGGAGATAAACACCAGCAGCCCTCGCCACCCCAATTGGGACAAGCGTGTAAGATAATGGACGGATGGATTAATATTTTATTTGCTCCATCTCTCCACCAATCTTGGGGTTCCTGGACCACTTTTTTAAACATGTGGGCGTGGCTCAAACGTTGCTCTGAAACCTAACTGGTCCCCTAAGAAAGTGTTTCCCAACCGGGGGTACGCGTACCCCTAGTGATCCGCGAGTACATTGGAAAGGGCTACATGAAAATAATTAATTTCTTAGGTAGTAAAATAAATTAGGGATCTGTTCTGCTTTCTGAAGACCAAATTAAAAAATGAAACAAGCTTTTAAGTTTTTCTTCTGTTTTTGAGCTCAGCTTTGACTCACATCCAAACCAAGCAGAGGAACAGACTGGATGTGGAGAACAGGCTGGGATTGGCTGTTTTTCAGATGGAGCTCATCAAAGCAGCTCAGGCGTCTTGATTAAAAATGTCTGTTCTGCAATTTGTTTCCATTTCATCAAGTTTAAATGTGATTAAATTGAGTTATTCAGATGAGCTCCACTACTACAAATACAGGTTTATAATAGGATCTTATTTTGTATTTATTTAAATTCTTCATTAACTTCCAGGCAACATATGTTTATTTTTTTTAGATGAAAAGAATAACATAATTAAATTAAAAGATTAAATAAAATAGTCTTTATGTCTAGGGATGCACGATACAATCGGCCCCCTATCGGTATCGGCCTTAAAATTGAATATCGGACATCGGCCACCCCACCGATATTTAACCCGATATTTGATCAGCTTCTGAGTTTCTAAAGTCTAAAAAAAACTTCTTTATACAGACTAAAACTTCTAAAGACGAGGGGAAAAATATTGATCCAGTAAAATATCCCAATATCTTCAAATGTTGATATATTGCCATTTAAAAACACCATATCAATCTCTTTTACTAATGAAATATTGCTATATGTCATCATTATGCTCTACGAAATCCCGTCAAAATTCACCACCAAATGTTGCCATATTTTTATATGTTGATATATTGACGCGGTATCGATCTATTTTTACTAACAAAATCTCACAAGAATTTGCAAAATATCACGAGTTTGTAACAGAACCATGAAATTTCATCAATGAGATTTTGAAAGTAAAATAGATCGACACCGCTGCTTTTTAAAAAATCTATTTGATATCAGCATATGGAAAATAATATATTTGAGTATATTATTTTTCAAAGTGTCAGAAATGGATAACAAAACTGCTATTTTCAATGTACTACTTATTTTTTGTCCAGCTTTAACATCGCAGTATCGTATATCGGTTATCGGCTACATGAGTTTTAAAAATATCGGCATATCGGATATCGGCCAAAATCCCACACAGTGCATCCCTATTTATACTCAGTTATGTATGTTCCGCTTTTGGATCTATCATCGATGCTTTTAAATGAGAGGGGGTACTTATGGTAAGATAAAATGCCCAAAGGGGTAGACAAATCAAAACAGGTTGAGAAACAGCACCATAAGCGACCCTGATGGTGGCTTCAGCATCATGCTGAATGTAATCTCTGACTCATCGTCTGCACATCTTCACCATGACCGCGTGCATCCGAAAGGAAGAGACAGAAAATGAAAGGATCTCACACGTAGAGCAGAGTGCCACAGGGCTGACCTGCACCCAGTCTTAGATATGCATATGTGTCTGAGGAGAGCACTCACCTTCCCCTGGCCTTTCATCAGCACTATGCTTGAGATAATGGACGGCTGGGCCAGTCGCCATGGAGACTCCACCTGAATGGTGCTCAGGGAGCGGGCCGACTTCTTAATTATCTGGTATTCCTAAGAAGGAGATGAATATAAAGACCTTTAGATACATTAATATTCATCCATTTGTTGATGCAGTCACGACTCTCTCCATATGAGTTCTGAGTCTGAAACTTTGCTCCAAATTACATCCGTCTCCACCTGGTTGCTGATCTCTAGATGGGATTCCTGTCTCTACACATCTGACACTTTCATTTGTCTTTGTTAAAGGAAAAGTCCGGTCAATTTCAGAATTCAAACTTCTGAAATTACTTTAAATATGAAATTATTACATACTGTTCAATAAATGATTAGTGTTTTTAATTCAGAGTAATTTTCATCTGAATGTGCTGAGGAGGTCATTCAGCTATTTGCTTCAGGTGTGTTGGATCAAGGATGGATCTAAAAGCTGCAGGATACCGGCCCCCAGGAACTGGAACTGCCCACCCCTGTTCCACAGGGAACTAGAGCCCAACTGATCCTCAGGAGGGGAAGCAGAGCTTTTGATGTCCCTCCTAACATCTCCACCTGCTGGTAGATAAGAGACTGGGTTACCTGTCTGACTCCAGTGGCGTCCAGCTGCTGAGGTAAGGAGTGTTTCCGTCGGCCGGTTGGAGGTTTCTCTGCCGCCTCGATGCCACAGATGCTGCTCTCCACAAGCAGCTCGTCGTCCTCACCCACCGACTCCAGCCGACTGCTGCCGCCTGAGAGGCAATAAACAGCAGGTTCTCAAAATCTGCCCAGAAATAACAATAATAATAATAGACCACAGTCACACCCATGGATCGGTTCGGCGCTGCATCCTGCCGGACGTGTATTTGTCCTCCTTTATGAGGCACTAGGCTTTTAGAGCAGATTTTTATTTTATTTTATTTTTTTGCTGGGCTGCAGCACAATATCCAGTCATCAAAAATGCATCACTATCTGATCTAACAGATGATTGGCTAAGAGTGGCGGCGTGTCAGATAAAGATCTGCTTGTCATTGGTTACAAAAGTAAACAAGGATCGGATTTACTGATGCTAAGTATTACAGTTAGCTTCCTGTCAAAACCAGGACGTCGTTTAACCCAGAATGGACAAAAGAGCGTAAATTTATGACCAAAGGTAGTGGAGATTCATTCATGGGCATCAACAGTCGAGGAAAAGCTGCAACTGAACGGCGTGCGAGTACGGATTAACATAAAAGTAATAAACGTGCATCAGCGAACTCTTCAATCTTGGCTTTTAAATTAAGTTTTGTCGCTTGATACTAAAATAACTTGTGCAGAGCTGCAAGGTAGACTATACTATAAAACATCACAAAAGACTGAGGCTCCTCAAAATAAAGCTATACTTTTAGAGCAGTTGAATGTGTCTCTCTTGTTGTTTAAAAAAATATTAGGCTATTTTATTATGAATGTTTCTTGTTTAAAAGGTTTTTTTAACGTTTAAGTCCACAAATTTTATGCTTTGTGGAATTCTGCACTTTAAAGATTCATCTCGGTGGTCACTCAGGAAATCCTCCAGAACCTCTGCTGATTATTTCACAAAGGAGAATTCTTCATAAAGTGAAGAAGATGATGGACAACAGTGAGCATCCTATGCAGAACAATAACAGAGTAACCTCAGTCAAAGGATGGATGGACGGACGGATGGATGGTTTCACCTTGTGACTGGGCGGCCATCTTCATGGGAGTAGGACTGCATCCTTCTGAGTCCTTCCCGTGGTTGAAGTCTTCCAGGTTCTCCAGGCTGGATAACTGCGACAGCAGAAATGTTCTCTAAATGTTTGTCTAATCCGGAATAAACAGTTTGATGCTGATCTGACCCAGGAACACATTGGGATGGATTGATGGGAGAAAGTAATCCAGCTGCTACTATTATCCTATTATCATCCTAAAAATAATCTAATAATTCTTCCATATTAAAGTCAAGAGACCTGTCTTACTTATAAAACAGAAGGATTATGTGCAGCATCTTCCACTCATCTGTGAGATGATATGTTACCTGAGAGGAATTGTGAAGACCTGTGGTGCTGCAGAAAGTCTGGGAGGAGCAGGGGGGTAGAGAGGACCTGCAGGTGCTGACGATGTCTGGAAGGCTTGTGGAGGGAAAGTGTTCAAAGTCCACCTCTGACTCATCCTGCAGGGACAGTTATAACAGGAGAATCAAAAAAACATCTACGGTATGTTCATCTGAGGTAGAACAAAAAACAGCATTGAAAGTGAGAATTCCTCAACAGCTGCTGCAGCTTTAGAGCAGGACTAACAGAACCCATCTGTAGTTAAAAACAGGGAGGTCCTGAGAGCTGCAACATGGTCAAAAAGGTTTAACGGGTGATATGTGACTTATTTGACTCCCTTAAGGCATCTACAGCATCACAGTAGACCAATGTGATGTATAATAAAATAGAACAGGATAGAAAGCAGTGCGTGTGTGTTGTGTCAGTTGGTTAGGGTTTGGGTTAGGGTGAGGTATGCATTGGTAATGGTTAGGTTTAGGGTTAGTTTTAGTGTTAGGGCATAAAAAGGGTTGAAAATGACTGAAAATCAATGGAGTCAACACATGGCCCTCACTACGATAGCAGAACGAGTATGTGTGTGTGTGTGTGTTGATTACCCAGCTTGATACGACCAACTGGACCAAACCAGTCGTGGAGCGAAGGACAGAAACGGCCTCCTGATGTGTGAGACCAACCAGAGACTGACCGTTGACCATGAGAAGCTCGTCCCCAACATGAAGACGTCCGTCCCTGAAAAGACCCACAAATGGTTTTATAATCAGGGGCAACATAGTGAGGAATACTCTATTACTATGTAATAAAGTAACTAAGAAATGCTGGACTCTAATGGAGCTTTTAATCCTTCATGAGGAAAACAAAGCAGCGCTATTATTATGATTTTGGTAAAAGCTGGACTCAAACAGAACATGACTTCATGTGATGCATAATAAGGGAATATAAGCATTTATGTGTCATAATCACTGCAATTAAATTTTTCTTTAATAAATGTTTTTTTTAATATAACAATTAAAAATGAAACAAATATTACATATATTATTTAAAAGCATGAATCATTTTTTAAGACTTCTCGAAAAAAGTTGAACATTGATGAGTCATTAACGTAAACATGAATAGCATGAGATGAGAGAAAAAGAGACAGAAGGACATTATTGGTGTTTATATTGGATCGTCAGAGCATGAGAGAGATAAATGATGGGGGATAAATCTTAATAAGGTATAAATGCGTTTAGTCAAGAATCCTACAACGCCAAGCTGCTTTATTTAAGTATGGCTAATGTATTCTTTTAAAAGTGCCTGATCTCTGCAGTAATTGATGTACTTATTTTAAAGGAATAGTACACTAAAAAAATATGATTAACCTTCAGTTTCTACTCACCCCAGCTACTTGAACAACACTCTACTTGGAGTACTTTTACGTGTAGTACATCTGGAGATCGACGGAGGCTTCTTGCTGTCTACTGACATTCAAATAATGGAGGTCTATGAGTTGCCCGAGGCAGAAAAGGTCCATAAAGTCCACAAAAAGCGTTATTCAATATTCCTCCATACTGCTCAAGTCCAATGTATTCCAAAGTGTCCTGAGTGGGCAGCCAGCCGGAACGCTCGAAAAGCAGTCATTTAGAATGTTTTTAGAACATAAGCAGTAGTGGTTGGGGTATTTCCTGAAAGTTGCACGAGCCCTTCACGCAGCCTACGGAAACTTGTGACAGACCAAACTAGGTGAGAAGTAAGCAAGCATTCAGCCGCCTTAACAGCCGAGCACAATGCAAGCGAGTAGAAGAAGAAATGTGCTGCTTACCTGTGCAAAGAAAAAGCAACGACGAAAGCAAAAAATGTCTGAGGACTTCAGTGTTGAGGAAGAAGAGCATGAGTTCTTTTAGCCGAGGCTGGGAATGCGCGACTGCGATCTGGTTCGGTTCGCCTTGCGTTTCCAGAGACTAAATTGAACGCTGGGCTTAGGAAATCCCTATACACCACTGTTTATGCTCTAAAACATTCTAAATGACTTCAGGTTTGAGCAATTATGGACGCTACCCACTCAGGGACACCCTGGAATACATTGGACCTAGCAGTATGCGGAGTGAATATTGACACGCGTTTTTGTGGACTGCCTATGGCTCTGCCTTCGTAAGGCACCATAGACCTCCATTACTGAAATGTCAGTAAAGCAGACAGCAAGAAGCTTCCTCCCAGATCTCCAGATGCATTTGAGATATCAAAAAGTACCCCAGTGTTGTTCAGCATGGGGTGAGTAGAAAATGAGAGGCTAATCATGTTTTGCAGTGTAGTACTATTCCTTTAAGCTAAACATTTTCAAGGTTTTTAACCTATCAGATGTTAGGATCCATCTGAGTCACAATGGATTATTGAACAGGAAACAGGGAATAATGGATTAGTGATTTAACTATAGACCGAATAGTTTTTAATACATTTGGCCATTTGTTTATTTAATGAATTAAAACATATATAGATTGTCCATATTTATGTAATGTTTGCATAAAATTCTATTCAAACCCCCGACTGGGAAACGCTGCTCTAGATAACCGTCATAAGGAGGGAGGAATTCTTCAATTGTTTGCTGTTGATGTCATCTTTGCAGCAGGATATCTGATCTAACAGCTCTTAGCTCGGCGGTGGAGGAGTGATGGTTTGGGCTGGGTTACCCACTCTGCCATGGACAGAGCCGACAGAGTCTAAAATCCTTTTAGAGGAAAGATAAAGCTACAAACGCAGCAATCCTGCTTTTATTGGTCCTCCTGATGAGAATCAGCACATTTCATCATTTGACTAATTAAAACTTCTCATTCATTTGCATTAATGGTACCTGTGAATAGCGCCCCCCTTCTCTATATGAGCAATAATGATGCCTTGAGAAGAGCGCCTGGAGCCCCGCCCCCCTGTTATCTGAATGCCAAGACCCTCATGACCCTTCACCATGTGCATCTTCCAGATGTGGCTGCCCTCTCTGGCCTGGAAAACAGAAGAACAAAGAAAAAACTACTTTAATATATATTCATTTTCAGTCGTGTTAAAATAAATGTGCAAGAACTTTTATTACGGTTCTTTTAGGACTGAAATATGATTTAGTCTATTATTCTATTACATTTAATTTGCACATTAAACATCAGAAAATTGTGAAGAACGAAGGCTGTCCCACAGCTAGTCGACATCTCCATCTCCTCCAAAGATGTCCTTCACTCATCTGACTGCCTAGTTCCTCTTAAACACCTAAACCGTTAAATCAAACAGCTAAAACATCACAAAATGAAGAATAATGTCCAAGTTTTTTGGGGATTAAGTTAGCGGAGCATTGTGCTAAAGCAGCTCTCAGGTTATGTGGTTATTTATAAACTAAAAATCCAATCCTCTGACTTTGTTTCCAAGTTTGAAGACGCTTTCTTCCCATCCAGGAAAGCTTTTTCAATTCTAAATGTCAGAAATAGCTTTGGAGTTTGAGCCTTTATAGAGTAGCCCAATCTAAATCTTGTTTTCAGACATTGCAATTTTACGCAATTATCTTTATTGTCATTGTCACAAGAACAAAATCTAAATTTAAAAACTGCCATCGCATCGATCAGTGCATAAGCTTTAAAACAAAATCACCCTTCACCACCATTTATACATAATGCCAGGTTCACACCGACGACAGCTGGCGCCGCAGCAGAAGCAGCGAAGCTTTACATGCAAAAGTCAATGGTTGACTTCGGCGTCAGAAGGCGCAAACAAAAAGGTCCAGCGCTGCACGCTTTGCTTAGCAGCAGTAGCGCTGAAGCAGCATGCCGCTGGCCGCGTTCAAAGCATCAGACGCATGCGACCAGCTGCCCTTAAGCCAGCCGCCAAAGCTGCTGCTCGAGATCGAAAATTTAATTTTTGCTGCTCGACGGCGCCGCGCGCAACCAATCAGAGAAGCTGATCTGGGAGCTGGCAGAGAGAGAGACACAGCGCTGATGATACAGAGCGCTTATGATCACTCCTCTAAATTAAAATGCAAGAAATCTCCCGGCAGAATATGTTCGGCTTTTATTATCCTGCTGCCTGCAGTTTGCGGATTATTTAGATGAAAAACACCTACCAGCTGCCGCTGGTGAACCACGCAGGCGCTTAATTCGCCAGAGGCTGCTGCTGGATGAAGGATTCCTACTGTCGCACACCGCTGCTATGTGGGGTCTGAGCGTCTCGGACAGAAAAAATATTGGACCTGCAGGATGATAATCTGAATGAACTGCTGCACTGATTACGCTTTCAGGTGGATTTTCACTTAAAACATATTAAAACTACTTTATTCCCACTGATCACAGCAAAAATATAGCTGCAAGGCAAATAAAGGATAGTGAAGCTCCGCCAACGCACGCCAGACACACTTTTGCACCGCGGTTAGAGAGCAGCAAAGCTGCTTCCAGCCACAAGGCCAGAACTAACTCGGTACAAGCAGCAAAATGAAGCAGCAGACGCTATTTTGCTAGCCTTACTGCGCCCGGGTGAACGTGAGCATAATATAAGAAATAAAATAACAATAACTGATACAAAACAACTCATAAGAATAGTACAATCTCACACACATCATCCATGATGATTAATGGTTATTTATAGTTGCATTTAGTTTTGTTACTGTCCCCCCTCAGAGACATAGACAGGTATAAGGCATTGCAGTATAATAAAAGAAAACCAAACGCCCCTCATTTCAAAGCGGTGGACCCGTTTGTCCGTTTCAATTTGCATGTTTGCTAAAACGTAAAAACAAGATCATATGACTCCACAAATATAATCTCTCATATAAACAAAAAATATATATAGAAAAAAAATCATTCAGTTTGGTTTATAGACAATTTCCTGATTCCCATATATTTTTCAAAACCCTGAACTCTCCATTCTGCTTTTTCTTTTTTTTCCTCTGTCTTAATGTTGGCAGTGGGTTTTAGGCTGCTCCCAAGGTTTTAACTCCCGGGGTTTTAAATGGAGCATCTCAGTTCATTCTCAAGCATATAACAAGGAGCTCATTTTGAGCCTCGATCCAGATTCTTATTGTTGATTCTGTTCATGGTGGAGAATCCTGCTTCCCAGCAGCAGGTTGAGCCAAACATCCTCTAAATGTGTAGGGTCATCTTTTGAGCACGCATTTCCCCACTTTCTTTTTTCAATCGTTCAATCAAGTAGTTCTTCCAGCAGTCCACACACTTCTCGCTCTTTTCCGTGGTCTTCCTTCTTTCCCATCGCCTCGCTTGTGTTACAGGTTTGCCTGCTGCCGTCTGGGTAAAAGTAGCAGCAGCAGCAAACCAGTGACTGACAGCTCATTGGATCATTTGGATCACGTGCAGCCTGGAGCCGGACGCGACCGAGGGCTTTACCGTATTAACAGGAGAGGCGCGCGCAAGTGAAATTAGACACTGTAGTTGGACAGATAGGGTCCAGATTAGCCAGCAGGTGGATCCAAGCTAATCCGTTACCTCTGATCTAGACTTTCTGTAATGCTATTTCCTGTATTTTGGGGTGGAATGTATCTAACTTTTTGTCTTTGTTGCAAAACAACTTTTGTCCTGATTATGGGAAGGATATTTTTAGCTACAATATTATGTTTCATAGGTTCATTCAAACAATCAGAAAGTTTAATGCTACTTTCATACCAAAAACAAATTTGAGCAGCAAAGAAGCTTCTGCTGCTTCATTTCTGATGCTTGTCTATATTAAGATCAGACGTCCAGTAAAGTGAGTCCAGATGCGTCTGATGCTTCTGCTGCTCCTGTGTTCAATGGAAGAGAGCGGCTTTGCTATATTTGCTGTGATCAGGGGGTAAAAAGTAGCTTTAACATGTTTTTAAGTGAGAAAGTCCACCTGAAAACATGGTCTGTGCAGTCAATTCATCCAGATCAGCATCCTGCCTTAAATATTATTTGGAGCTGCTAGGACCCCCACATACCGGCGGTGCGGGGTCACTGTGAAACTTCACCATTCAAAACTTCACCATTTTCCTTGATGGGTCCTTGGCTGGTCTCCTACAATTCCTTTTTAAACATCAATCTTTGTACTAAAATTTTCTTTCTGTCATGATTTGTGGAAATTAAGATCTAAAGAGAGGCATCATCTCCTGGTCAGAGCCTGTAAGTCAGTAAAAGGGTGAGTCAGAGTAAAAAAAAATATGCAAGAGGGCTTCACCCAGTGGCTGGAAGCTGGAGGGGATTTTTCTTTGAGTTGGAGGGAAGTGGGCCGCCATTTGGCTGGCGCTTTGACTGGGAAGGGCCATTTTCAATGGCTGCTACTGTACTGTTGGCGACTGTAGATGTTAGCATTTTTCAGGTATGTGGTACAAACTGCTAGCCTCGTGAGACCGTCCTGATCTCTCGCCGAAAGCTTTCAAGGTTTCACTCGCTAATCAGTCTGGAGACTCTCAGTTAGAGAAAATTTGGAGCCGCTAACTCAAACAAACGTCCAATCAGCGTGGTTTTGAGGCGGGTTGCTGAGGTGCAGGACGCAAACCAGAAGCCGACAGTTCAGTCTAAAGAACATGAGCGTTCAGGCCGATGAAACCAAGCGTTGGCGCGGGCTATCGAAAGCAAGTTTTATCGGAATTACAGAGTATTCTTCACCGAAAGAAGAGCAAAACACTGCTCTGGAGGCTTTTCTCAGAGGAAAGATGTTTTTTGCTCTTCTCCCAACTGGTTTCGGCAAGAGTTTGATCTATCTATTAGTACGCCATATGCTTCTGCGTTGATCTGATTTGGTTTATTTGGCCCATCTGTCATCAACAGAGGCCAATCAGCTAACCAGTATTTTCGCCTCTTCCCAAAATTACTTCAACGGAGGGTTTCCAGATGGATATGCGGAGAAAATCCATCTGGCGGAGTCAGGTTAACAAACTGCAGGCACAAGGATGATAAAAATGAAGATATTTTGCCAACAGGTTTCGACATTTTAAGTTACTTTAGGGGCTAATAAACAGCTTAAGAGGAGTGATTGTGTATCCGTCTCCCTTCCAGCTCTCAGATCAGCTTCTCTGATTGGTTGATGAGGCACGCCGAGCAGCAAAAGTTTTATTTTTCCAACTCCAGCATGTGCTACTTTTGAACATTTGAGCAAAGTTTCCAAGGCTTACCAAAGCCGTACATCTCAAAAAAACATCCGAAGGCGTCCGATTTCTAATATTTTTAGTAGTGTTGCACCGATACCGATATACCAGTATCGGACGGGCCCCAGATACTGCCCTGTGGTGGCGGTGGTATCGGTATCGGCGCAGTACCAACAAATAGGGCAATTCGATACCATTTTGAGAGCCATAAGTTTATTCAACTATTGTCACCCACTCTGTTAGGTAAATAAAAGTTCTACTGGATTCACTTCTGTTTTAGATTTTTCCTGCTTCACAAAGGTAGGCAGCAGCTTCGGACAAAAGCCATGATGGCACTATTTTACATTATTATGGTATCGCCCATACTGCACAGCGGCAGGTATCGGGTATCGGGGCCCAAAAATGGCATCGGGTGCAACACTAATTTTTAGTAAAGGGTGTACATCCTACGCCCGTACGCACTGCTAGCCAAACGTCCTGTCTAATATCATGTCTTGCGTCGTTAAATGGCAGGATAGAGTCTCACCTGGGTTGCAGCTTCACCGGTGAAGGAGTGCATCCTGCGCTCCACCATCTGGCTGTGACTTCTCCCAGGCAGCGTTGCAGCAGTGCCATTGTGTGACTGAACTTTTCTAATCTGAGGAGAGGAGCCTGGGCTGCAGTCAGAGTCCTCCAGGGCGGGACGGACTCCTGCATCTGCATTACATGGAGGGCTCTGGGTGCAGCTTTGGACCTGTGATTCAGGACTTTCCTCCTGGTCTCGATGGAAGGAGGCCCGTGATATGACACCAAACTTGCGAGTGCGTTTGTAGTTTGCCACATCGCTATCAGCTGTGTCCTGCTGCTGGTCCTGCTGGTTCTCGCTGCATTCCAGCCGCTCAGGACTGAGGATGCTTTCCCCGACACAAGGAGGCAGAGGGGCCTTTCGCTTCACTCGCCGCAAAAGGATCAAGTAGATGCATCCGCCGTTCCAGCACTGCTCAACCAGGTAGCTGTAAAAAGAGAACGTTAACCCCTAAATAAAAAGGAATCAGTTGGAAAAAGCTAAACTAAAGCAAACATTTGGTGTCAATAAATGACAAAAGTGTTCAAAAAAACAGGTTCTGTCTACTCGACTCTCTCGGTCCCCTTCCAGCTGTGGACAAAGTACTGAACAGTAGTACTTGAGTAAAAGTATTGACACTCATAGTCAAATCTTACGTAACTACAAGTAAAAGATACTCGGTCAAACATCTACTCCAGTTAAAGTATTGAAGTACTCAGCTATTCAAACGTACATGCAGTTAAAAGTACCTGAGTATTAAAAAATACAAATTAAATCTAATATCAGAACATTTCTGTATAATTTTCAGAAACATTTTTAAGAACCTTGAAACTTTCAGAAACCTCCTGCTGTATTGATGCGTAGATTCTGCAGATTCTGCACCACATGTGAACAACTTCTGGATAAAAATACCACAAAAATTAAGGACAGATATTTTGAATATTATGTATTACCGTATCTAAAAACAATCCAAAAAGAAAAAAGGTGCGTCTTGATTGGTTGAATCTATTACCAAAAGGAAACTGCACTGAGAACTCATCCTACTGAACAACTTGGCCACATGGCAACAACTAATTAATAACATTATAAACTACTAATAAAATCTGTCCTGAGTTTCTCACAGCTGTGGAATCTCTAAAACAGTTGTGTCCGGATCCAGGTCTGCTATCTGCCATGTTGGAATTACATTTCATGGGAGAGAAACAGTGGATTAGAAAGCTAAGCTGAGCCAAAAGGAACAAGGAACAAACAGCTTCCTGGAAATGTAGTGGAGCAGAAATATATAAATACTCCCATCACACAAAAATTAGTCAAGTGAGGAAAAGATAAAAAAAAAAGCACTTAAAGGGGAACACCGTTTTTTTTTACATTGGCGCCTTGATTTTACGTTATTCCAACATGTTCTACTCTCCCATATGAGTTTTGTGTCATTTGGAGCCGTTCTGAAGATATTCCGTTAGGTTATATCCAAGTAACGTCTTCCTATGGGCAACGACTTGAAGGGACAAACTAAACTGTTCATCATTTATTCTTTATGGTACGCCAGCATCCAGAACATGGAGGCCAATCACTGTCCCACAGAAATCCGCCGTTATATTTGTTTTTAGGGATTTACCCATTTTTGATTTTGCCGCATATCCCGATATTTTAAAACTCATGTAGCCGATAACCTATATACTTCGATACCGATGTTAAAGCTGGAGAAAAATAAGTAGTCATTGAAAATAAGCAGTTTTGTTATCCATTTCTGACACTTTTAAAAATAATATACTCAAATATATTTTCATATGCTGATATCAAATAGATTTAAAAAAAACGCTGCATCGATCTATTTTACCTTTCAGACTTTCGTGAAATGTCATCGTTCTGTTACAAACCTCGTGAGATTTTGTTAGTAAAATAGATCGATACCACGCCAATATATCAACATATAAAATAATGGCAAAATTTGGTGAATTTTCGGGAGATTCTAGGCATAATTTGTGACATATAAAGCAATATTTCATTAGTAAAAAGATTGATATGGTGTTTTTTAAATGGCAATATATCAGCATATGAAGATATTGGGATATTTTAATGTATCAATATTTACCGGCCAGCTTCGAAGTTTTTAAGTCTGCGCAAAAGAAGTTTTTGAGGAAGAAGTTGTAGTATTTTTTTTTAGACTTTAGAAACTCAGAAGCTGATCAAATATCGCGTTAAATATCGGTGGGTGGTCGCATGTTCCGTACCAGTTTTAAGGCCGATACCGATAGGGGGCCGAGCCATATCCTGCATCCCTATTTGTTATATTTATTTTTTTTTTTAAAAACAAATACGGCGTGTGTATGACGTCATCAGCGCGTGCCGGCTACCATTCATTCATCCTGTCTCCTCTGGAACTGCTGCTAGTTTTCCTGGCTACATGCTCTGGGAAGATGCGCGTTTTAGTGCTGGCTACCACAGATGATCTCGCCTTCCAAATGGAATTGAACGATTCTGATTAGCTAGAATGAATAGAATGTAGGTAGAGCGAGTCGCTGGTAATGTACATTGAAATGTATAACGCAATTTTTGGTAAACTACAGTTTTCTCAAGCGTAAGGAGATGACGCATACACACGCCGCTTTGTTTGTAAAAGATATAAATATAAAAAAATATGTCCGGGGGTCATGTTCTGAATGCTACGCGCACCATAAATGATAAATGATGAACAGTTATAAGTTTTGTGCCTTCAAGTCGCTGTGTCATAGGGAAAGACGCAAGCATTTTGGATATAAATCCCGGACCGAATATCTTCAGAACGGCTCCAAATGACACCCTCAACTCATATGGGTGAGTAGAACATGATGGAATAAATCCCTAAAATCAATGGCCCAATGTAAAAAAAAAAACGGGGCCCCTTTAAGTGTGCAGTAATTTAGTAAATGTACTTTTGTTACTTTCCACCACTGTCCCCTGACACACTTGACTGTAAATCTCAATCCATCCCATTTTCTGTCATGCTTATCCCATGCAGGGTCGTGAGGGGTCCTGGTGTCTATCTCCAGGTGTCTACGGGTGAGAGGCTGGGTCCAACCTGGACAATTGTCGCCAGTCCATCGCAAGGCAACACAGAGACCGTAACCACTATTCACACCTAAGGAGAATTTAGAGAAGCCAATTAACCTAACAATCATGTTTTTGGACTGCGGGAGGAAGCCGGAGTACCCGGGGAGAACCCACATATGCTCAGGGAGAACAAACTCCATGCAGAAAGACCTTGGGCCAAGAATCGAACCCAGAACCAAAACTAGTGCTACCTACTGCATCAATGAGCAGCCCAATTTCCAGTTACCAATCCAACTGGGCCTCAATGCAGCAGATTCAGGAGGCTTAATTTCAGTGTCATGCTATGACATCACCAATATATTGTTATAAACTACCAGAATACAGCTATCCCCACAGGATGTTTTTGACCTTCAAACAAACTGTAAAAAGCCCTCTCTCGATGAGAGGGCTTTTTACCCAAACCTTTGTTTAATTTTTTATCATCAGTGTTTTAATCAGTTTCTCAGCAGTGTGATCATTGTAGAAGGTCTTTATGGCCAAAGCACATTAAGGCTCCAAATGTACAAGGCGTCCCTCATGGGTAATGCTAAGTTTTCACTTCTCCTACTTTTTTATCCACAGTCCTTTCAAAGCAGAACGGCAGAGGATTAGGGCCACTGAAAAAAAAAAAAAGTTAACTGATTTTTACATTTTATTTCAGTTTAGAATTCTTACTGAATTCGACTTTAATCTCAGAATTCTGACAGCTAACAAACATGTTAGCATCAAGCCATAGCCATGTCTGTTTTAGAGACCAGCTCTCTTGTTTTAATGACCTTCTGCTCCTCCATTAATGAGGTGACCCCTCGGGCACGTAAAAGTTGCCTAATTCGCCATTTTCCACCACAATGTGTCACTGGCCACCTCAAACAAACTTCATATCTTTTGTTGTAGTGAAGCTGAGTGCTCCACATCTCCTGCCTCTCATGGTGCCCACCTACATGCTACATTAAGATACAAAATTCTAAGATTAGAGTCAGAATTCTGAGAAAAAAGTCCTAATTCTTGAGAAAAAAGTCCGAATTCTGAGGAAAAAAGTCAGAATTCTGAAAAAGTCAGAATTCTGAGAAAAGTCACAATTCTGAGAAAAAGTCACAATTCTTGAGAAAAAAGTCAGAATTCTGAGAACAAAAGTCAGGAATTCTGAGAACAAAAAGTCAGAATTCTGAGAATGAAAAAGTCATCAGAATTCTGACTTAAGAAAAAAAAGTCAGAATTCTGAGAAAAAGTCAGAATTCTGAGAAAGTCAGAATTTGAGAAAAGAAGTCAGGAATTCTGAGAGGTAAGAAGTCAGAATTCTGAGAAAAAAGTCAGAATTTTGAGAAAAAGTCAGAATTCCAAGAGAAAAAAGTCAGAATTTGAGAGAAAAGTCAGAATTCTGAGAAAAAAGTCAGAATTCTGACTGAAAAAGTCAGGAATCTGAGAAAAAAAAGTCAGAATTTGAGAAAAAGTCAGAATTTGAAGAAAAGTCACAATTTGAAGAAAAAGTCAGAATTCTGGAGAAAAAAAAAGTCAGAATTTGAGAAAGCCGTGAATTTGAGAAAAAAGTCACACCTCTGAGAAAAAAAGGTCACAATTGTGAGAAAAAAGTCAGTAATTCTGAGAAAAAAGTCCAAATTCTGAGAAAAGTCACAATTCTGAGAAAAAAGTCAGAATTCTGAGAAAAAAGTCAGAATTCTGAGAAAAAAAAAATCACAATTCTGAGAAAAATTCAGAATTCTGAGAAAAAAAGTCACAATTTCTGAGATTAAAGTCAGAATTCTAAGGAAAAAAATCTGAATTTTGAGAAAAAAAGTCAAAAATTCTGAGAAAAAAGTCAGAATTCTAAGGAAAAAAATCTGAATTTTTGAGAAAAAGTCAAAATTCTGACATTTTTCCCATGTTAAACTGAAATCAAATTTAAAAATCAGTTAACTTTTTTTTTTTTCAGTGGCCCTAATCCTCTCCTCCGTAGAAAAGTACAAAAAATCTTAACTCAATTAATACATTTGATCTGTCAAAGAGCTGAAAGTATTTCAACACTTTATTTCTCTCTTTATTGTGCTTTCAAACAAAAAAGGAAAAAGATTCACAGAAACATTTGTTAGAGAACTATTTGTTCAACAGGTTGAACGGGAAGCAAACATCACAGGTGCTGATATGCAGCCAAGATACAGAACTATGGGCTGATTTACACACTTTAACTTTCCAAGAATCTGACTTCAATGAACCTTCATCTTATGTTTTCAACTGGATGTTTAGAAGATCTACTTTGGAGCACAAAAAGAGAGAGAGCAGCAACCAGAAACATGTCCTACTTCCTACAGTTTCTCAGCTACCAGCACAGCCATGTCTGGATGCTCTTTAGCGGTATGAACAGAACGTCTAGAGAGGTGCAAAACGTAGGTATTCATTTTACAGAAACATTTTCATCAATTATATTTTTTGATGTAATATAAAACTATAGAAATATTTAGTTCTGGTTTCAACACCAAAGGATTCTGCATCAACAGCAGGTTTGTGTCAGAGATGGAGCTCAGCCTTTGTCATTTCTTAGCAGCTCCATGATAGAGATCAGAAATGGCTCCTTCTAAGCGTTACATTTCTAAAGTTCATGCCAAAAGCAACAGACAGAAGCAAATGAGGGTGAAATCAGTCAAACTTTAGAGCATTGGTGTCAAATTATGAAGGCAAAGGGGCTCAGAAGCAATGCAGAGGTTGCTGCTTTCCTTCAAAATGCATAGTTCAAATAAGCCAGCTGGAAAAATCTGCACAATTAAAGGCTTGGATGCAAAGAGGGAATAACCACTGAGAATATTTTTGCTTAGAAAGATATATTTTGCGACAAGATCCAAAACATACGACTGAGCAATGCCTACCTGAGTATAGATAGGATCACCTTAGATTTCTATTCTTTATTTTCTTATTTCTTTCTTTTGCACCTCCTGTTGTTTATTACAGGCTCATGTCACAAATTAATTTCTCCGTTGTGAGATAAATAAAGTCTTAATGATTCTTAACAATTATCATTATTATTAACTATTTCTTAAAAATCAGAAGTCTTTATTTGCCATCGTTGTAGCATGGATACTTAGACTTAGACAACATTTATTGTCATTTTGTAAACACAAAGTGAAATTTTTGTTTAGTACAGCTTTCAGACAGTAAATGAACATTTCCATTCCATAAAGTGTAGCAGCGATCACAGTGTAAACAGTGTTGTAGGGGGATAATGTGTTCGGGATAATGAAATATTTAGCAGCTCAAAACAACATAAGACGAAGCCGTGCAGGCAAATAGTGCAATGAAATAAAAAAAACGTATATAAAAAAAACAGTGAATGTAAGACAAAAGGATAAATATAACACTAATTTAATCATAATTTTTGCAAAGTATTATCCTCACAAAATGATTTGGCAAAAAAACTCCTTTTATGATCTAAAATAACAGAAAAAAAACATGAAATATAATTAAAAGCTAGAAAAATTAAACAATAAGTCAACCAAAATAAACGACAATAATTTTAACCTGCATGTAGCAGACCTCTTTTTTTTTGTTATGTTGTTTCATTTATTTTCCTTTTATATCTTGTATTAACTTTGTAAATCTGCTTTCCTTTAAATCATGTTTTCTAATTTGTGTGATTTTTCACAATTACCGGTACAAAAAAGTTTGGATAAAAATAAAAACAATCTAGTTGATGAAATCCTTACTTCATATCTTAATGGTAAAGCATTTTAGTTGAATAATATAAAATGAAAAGGTAAAACTGAAGGCGGTTTTCCGACGTGCTCCCCAGAGATATTTTTAACTCCATTATTTAAATGTGGCCATTTTCAGACTCCTTCATCATGTTTCAAGCAGATTTGTAATTTCAAGCCCTTTATAAGAAATTATGCTAAATTAGTTTCACTGGTTCTATAGCAACCTGATTTCAATGAATAAAATATTAAAACCAGCTTTTAATTAGACTAAATATTAAACAAACTATGTATGCTAATTTAATGTATGTAAGTATGAAAGATAAATATAGGAGTCTACAACATTACAGCAGTTGTAGATAAAAATGGGGCATGCTGAGACTTTTTGAAGGACTACTGTGATTCTTGCAGTAAAGGAAAAAAAGCCACAGGAAATTATTATCAATATTCTGAAAATTAATCAGATGTTTTGTTTTTTTCTAAATCAGGTTGAACATTCAACACTGGAAAATCAATCATATAACAGATGTTGGTTCGGTCGGTGGAAAATGACTGACGAACGACGGACGGCGTAAAATCAACTTTGGTCTGATGTTCCTTTGCTGTCCAATTGCTTTGTTAGCAATGTGCTGCTCTTCCAGGGACTGAGGGACTCACGAGGCGGCAGCTTGAGTGTGGCAGTTACCGTAGCGACATCGCTAGATGTCACAGACTCTGCATCAAACTGACAACACCAAACCAGAACACTGCAAAAAATGTACCATATATACATATTAGGGGTGGAATGGTTCACAAAATCCACGGTACGGTTCGATTCACGGTTTTGGTCACGGTTTTCGGTTCGGTATATGTTGATTGTTACCCCGAAATCCCATAAAAAAAATTAAATTAATGAAGAAAAAAAAAATTTATTAATTATTTTATTAATAATTAATTATTTTTAATGATCTGTGGAAACCATGGATCATTTCCGCATGTTTTGCTGCTTTGAATTTAATAATCTCGCGCATGCCCTCTACGATCTCCAAGGAACTCAGAGGGGAGCGGACGGGAGCCACAGTGGAGGCTGTAGGCTTTGCTTTGAGCAGCCGGTCTGGAGCGCAGCGGGGCGGAGCGCTGACGGAGTATGAGGGATTTCGGGGTTAGCATGACATGTTGGTCATGTTGCTGTTAGCATAAACAAAACGTGTTGCACAATGCTTGCACACTGTTGCACTTTTATCCACAACTTTCTTTCCGCCGTCATCGTAGGTCACTCTAAATGCAAAGTGGTCCCATACAGCAGACCTATAAAGTGCTGCTGGTGCGTCTTCCAACTCCTGTTCTTTCCCACTCGCCATACCCACACAATTCTCCACAACAACTGATTTTTTTCCCTGCTACACCCGGCTACGCTGCTTCGCTTCTTCTTCTTGTTTACTACTGGTGGTTGGCTTTGGTCGCAGTACCGCCACCTTCTGCTCTGGAGTGTAAACGCTTCGCCTATGAGAAAAAGGAGCAGCGCATGAACCGAACGAAACACACGCGAACCGAACC
>JAGKQL010000041.1:43257261-43294472 GCA_018398635.1 Cyprinodon brontotheroides | reverse complement strand
ATCTACTTTTTCATGATATTCTAATTTTATGACCAGCACCTGTATTTTTCATTATTTAAAGGTGCATTTAAGGTTTTTAATTGTGTATTAGATAAATGAATGAATCTTATTTTATGAGTCTAACGTATGCGTCTTATGGCTTGTAAAAGTATTAATAACCCTTGAACTTTTCCACATTCTGTCACATTAACACCACAAACATAAATATATATAAAATTAAACATTTATTTTACTTTCCTGAAGAGAGCTTTGCTGTGATTCCAGCTGCAGTCGGTTGGAGATGTCTCTCCTCTAGCTTTAAACATCTAGTGACTAAAGTTTTTGCTCATTGCTCTTTGCAAACCGGCTAAAGCTCAGAGCGTTTGTGAACAGGATTTTTCTGATCTTTCAGCAGACTCTGGATTTAGGTTTGGACTTTGACTGGGCCGCTCCAACACCTGAATATGAACCGTTCTGTTTTAGCCCTGACTTCATGTTTAGGGTCGTCGTCCTGCTGGCAGGTGGACCTCCACCCTCGTCTAAAGCTAAGCGTTGCTTAGACAACATGTAAATTGAAATGCACGAAAGGCTCCACCCCTTTAACAGGTATGGGTCATTGCAGGCTAACAAAGAAGCCAAACGACCCCCATTCCAAAGGGATGAACCCGTTCATCTATCTCTATTCACATGTTTTCTTTTTATGACTTGAACTTTATTTAGGTTTTAACAAAATAAAACATACAAAGTATAACATGTTGCACATTAAACCAATTGGGTATGCAAACACTGAAAACATAGACAATATAAAACAAAACAAACCATAAAAGAAGAACAAGAAAGATGCAAACAATGCACTTATACAAGGTTACAGCAGACATTACTGATTAAGGTTGATCTGAGCTGGAAACGTCATTGATCCGTATAGGAAAAGTAGGGGGCCCATTTGTCATTATAATCATCTACTCTGTTTGATAATCTTTCAAATGCTGCCAGTTGTCCAAGTGAGGTGTACCACTGCGTGAAAGTAAGTGTTGATGGGGCCTTCCACTCCCTTACTAAAAGTTTTCTCCCCAGCATGATGGCTGTCTGGACCCACTGTGCAAGAGAAGAGGGCAAATAACTCAAAACTGAAGGATCTCCTAGTACATAAAGCTTTTTAACAAAGGGAATGCCCTGACCAACAACCCCCTCCAGAACAGTGTGAACCCAAGACCAATACACTTGAACTTTAGGACATCCCCAGAGCATATAGAAGATGTCCAGTATATGCGGTTCAGGATTTTAAATTGGACCAATCTAGACCGTAATTCTCGTGACAATTTTGTCATATTTCCAAGAATTTTATTCCACTCCTCTTCTGTAAAACCGAGATTCAAATCAGTTTCCCAGGTTCTTTTAAGGGACAGCATATTGAGATCTGAAGATCATGTCCGCGTCCAAAAACATTTTTAATGTGCTCCAGAGTATCACAGCACAAGGGGGGCTTTGTGGGTGAGCCAAATGTATTTACCATCAAATGTCGTAGTTGCAAATATTTCCAAAAATCCTGCCTTGTACGAGTTTTTCAAAAGATTTCAATTCATTGTTGTCGTATAAATCACCCAACACTTTTATACCTTTCTGATACCAGGACTTCAAAAAAATGGCGACTTTGCTATGCAGAGTTTGGGATTATGCCAAATACCAGCAGACCGGTTGAGGTGGGGGTCAAATTTTCGATATTTTCTTCCATACTCCTTTCAAGTGAGACAGCATAGGGTGTGACTGGTTAAGAAGGCCAAGATTAGTTGATAGACTATAGAGCGGTGTAGGGAAGAGAAACATCTTTAAATTTGGAAGCAAAGTCCAGTGGATTCTTTTTTAACCTTTTTGTTTTTTGTTTTGTTTGTTTTTATTTCCTTTCTGCACCAGTTGTTCCCACTTTGTGTTGATCTTTCACACAAGATTCCAATAAAATACGTTTATATCTCTAATGCGATAACATGTGGAAAAGTTCAAGGGGAATTAATGCTTTTGGAAAGCCCTGATCTAAACAATGGATCTGTACGTGTAGTCGCTAGTTTTCTACATGTTATCGACGTCATTAAGGGTTTTTCTTCAGCACTGGATCTATTGATAAAATGAAGATGCACATTATTAGTTTGGATAACAAAAAAATCACTTAAAGGATCCAAATCTTTATTCACTGGGTGGAACTTTGGAAAGTCCCACATAAGGTGGTTTATTGTGTGTCTGTCAAACAGCAGAGCAAACATGACATGCAGCCATGATGCTGAAGTCCAAACAATAATCCAGTAAAAGGATTTGATGTATCTGTCAGCCTGCGGCCGTCTCTGTGACGTTAGGCGGGTGGATCTGTTAATACCAGCTCTGAACAGCCGCTCTTAGGCTGGTTTTTCTTTTAGAAACATGCAGGATGTGTGTTAATAACAGGTCTGAACAGGACAAACACTGCAGGATGAAGCCATAAGCCGTGGCTTTGTGATGATCAGCATTTGCAGCTTTGATTTAGAGCAGAGAGATAATAAAAGAAAAACCTCTAACTAGATATGTTATAGAATCCTCTAATCACAGTTCTTCCTCGTTATAGAAGCTGTGTGAGCCTCGTACCTTTGATAGGAAGGAATCAAACACTTATCAGACACCGCTCTCTGATTATGAGGTTTGTATTTATTTACTAAAATTAGTTTCCTTCACCAAAAAAACAAAAAAAAAAACTGAGGCACATATAAAAATGTGAAGTGGTGTTTAATCTGGTTTCAGAGGGTTTAAAAAATGCAAACCCAGCGGATCCCTTTCAGTGGCCTGGTTCTGGTGAAATAAAAGGTCCAGAAGAATCTGGGCTGACCCTCCATCTGCACGCTGGTGGCAAACGTAGACGAAAAAAAAAAAAACCCAACCACACTGTAATGACTATGCTGCACTTGAGCTTCAAATAAACTCCCTGGTTTTGTGGTACCGAATGTCAGAGTTATTCCTCTGCTGGAAGGCATGAAGGCCCGGCCCAGTTCTGGCTACAGCTGAAAGCGGAGCAGAAGTGGTTTTACCCAGAATTACTAGAGTTTTAGGTGTCGTAAACAGAACGGAGCAGGCAGGGTAGGAGAACTGGGACCGGCTGAGATACGCATGTAGAGCAGGGAAAGGAGCGGAGGTTTGACCCGCTTCAGACTGGATAAAAGATGCAGACACAAAGGGGAGCTGATGTTTAACTATAAACAGAGTAGAACCACGACCCGGAAGTCTACCTCTGTTTGCGTCTCACTGCGCCCAGAGCAGACGTTATTTAGACACCATGGGGAATCCTAGCCTCGTGAGACCATCCTGATCTTGCGATCTTTCAAGGTTTCACTCGCTAATCAGTCTGGAGACTCTCCGTTGAAGAAAATTTGGAGCCGTTCACCAAACGAACGTCCAATCAGCGTTGGCTTTGAGGCGGGTTGAGATATGACGCAACGAGAAGCACAACAGTTCAGTCTAAAGAACATGGCGGCTTCAGCCGATGAAACTAAGCGTTAGCGTGGCTATGGAAACAAGTTTTATCGGAATTACAAGTATTTCTTCTCCCGACTGGTTTCTGTTGCTTCTCGACTGGTTTTGGCAGAAGTAGCCTGGCTTGTGGTTGTGTTTACGTCGTCGCTCTGTTAGATGCACGTCATACTCTTGGACGTGATCTGATTGGTTTATTTGGCCCGTCTATCCTACCATTAGGCCAATCAGCTAACCGATATTTTAAGCCACGCTAGAAACTCGGGATCAGAAATAATTTGGGAAGAAATACTCAGGTTGGGAACTGTGTGGCTGAATTAGCGTCTCCCCCTCGGCTAAAGGCTAGCCTGACGTTCCTATAGCTAGTCAGAATATGAGTCTGATGCTGCTCCATAGAGCCTTGATTATGAGGCGTGTTTTTGAAACGGACCGAAACCTGCACTCAATTGGGATAGACATACAACTAATACAAAACAGCGAATTAAATTGGCGTATCTTAAGCCAAAGGCATAGTTTGTTTGTCAACAAAAATCAAAGCGTGCAGTTTCCCAGCCTAGAATAAGAAGATGAGCCGTGATCGCGTTTTCTCTTTTCCTCTTTTAAAATTAATTTGCTGTCCTAATATCTTCTAGAACAGACCTAATAGCAGAATCTACTCACCTCAACTCTCCCGGCGGCAGCCATTGTTTGTTATCACCCAAGCGCGCTTTGGTGGCGTGGTTGATTATGTTACTGTTGATCATCTGTCCATCATGTCATTATATAAAGCCTGCAACTTTACATTTTCGATTGGATCGCCAGAGGGTGAGAGCGATAATACTACAGCGCTACTATGGAGCAGAGGCCAGACCGAACCTTTCCGACCTCAAACCTTGTGCGGGACTAGGGTCCGGAATGGCTCCAGGCCTGCTAAAGGCTAAAGAACCAATCATTAGCTGTGTTTTCTGAAAAATTACAAAACATTCCCTGGTATTTAAGTTATGCAATCTTTTCTAAAACTTAAATTAATGTTTAACCATTTCTAAAAGAAAATTGTTGTATTAAGTTCGAAATCAAAACACCTTTCATTAATTTTTTTTTTCACAAAGGTAAAGACAAGAGTTTGACTGAATTACATTGTTTTACATGCGTTGATGTTGAAGTAGCTTTTAGCAACATTTGCAGTAAACCATGGATGTTTAGATCCAGTTTGTTTACTTTAATGACAGATCTTTCACATGCTCAAAGGTTACCTGTAGTACCACAGGGATCAGTGCTAGGACCAATTTTCTTTCTTTACTTTTATACGTGCTCCCAATGGAATTTAGAATTATTAGGCAGCATGGGATTAATTTTCCACTGTTATGCTGATGATGCCCAGCTATATCCGTCTATAATCCAGATGAAGCTAATTACACATAGATTACAGGCATGTCTTGAAGACACTTGTAAAAACCTGGATGACTCTTAACTTTCTCCTTATGAATGCAGACAAAACAGAAGTTATAGTCTTTGGACCAGAGTCTTTGAAAAAGAAGCTGATTAGTCAGTCACTTTATTTGGATGGGATTAAACTGATTTCAGATAATAAAGTAAAAAATGTTGTTTTTGATCAGGACCTGTCATTTAAATCCCATATCAAAGAGGTTTCTAGTATTTCCTTCTTTCATCTGAGGAATATTGCAGAAATGAGAAATCTCCTGTCCAGGGGTGATGCTGAGAAACTAGTCCATGCATTTGTTACTTCAAGGCTGGACTATTGTTATTCTTTACTATCAGGAAGTCCACACACTGTAGTTAAAAGCCTTCAGCTGATCCAAAATGCTGCAGCCAGAGTTCTGATGAAAATTAAAAAGAGAGATCATATCTCTCCTATCCTGGCTTCTCTTCATTGGCTTCCTGTTAAATCCAGAATAGAATTTAAAATCCTCCTTCTCACATATAAAGCCTTAAATGGCCAAGCTCCATCTGATATCAGAGATCTGATTGTTCCTTATGTTCCTAACAGAGCACTTCGCTCTCAATCTGCAGGTTTACTAGTGGTTCCTAGAATTTCTAAAAGTAGAATGGGAGGCAGATCTTTTAGTTATCAGGCTCCTCTCCTGTGGAACCATCTACCAGTTTTAGTTTTTTATATTTATTTAGAGATGTTAGCTCCAGCGTTGATGACAGGCTGTAGAAACATCTGGCTGAACAGAACGGAGCCCTGCGCCTCAGAGAGGAGAGGCATAAAAACAGAATAAAGCCGACAAGGCGTCACTCAACACCATCATTTTAATCCTTTTTATGTCATAAATCCTGTTTATGTTCATCGGTTCGCCTCCATGTCACCTTCTTTAGCTGGCAGCTCAAGTGTGAGGGCCATGGCCATGCCGGCCGATGGTTTCAAGTTTCTCGCCAAACAGAGGCCGAGCTTCATGATGGACATTTTACGTTAAAGACGCTAATCACACAAAACGCCACCAGTTAAATCTCATCATACTTCCTGCTGGAGAAGGCGGGACTTCCACCTCAGTCACTCCCTTATGGACGCTGTGTCCACCTGATGATGCAGAGGTGGAGCTGAGGATGTTGCTGGAGGACAAACCCCATCCAGTCTGCGGCCTCTTCAAATGATTCATCTTTAAAATTTTCATCTGAGACTGCAGGCCCTTCATCATGAGCAGTTACAGGGGAAGGACCCTAAACCTTCTCCCACCTCATCTACCTCTACGAGGAACCATTGAGCGTCATAAAACTCTGGAAATGACCAGCTTTATTCTCCCCAGGGGGGAAAGCAGCGCTGTCGAGCATTCCTGCGTCGTTCCAAAAAGTAGAAAAACAATCCACTGGGCTTACTTTGCAAGTTTGAAGATGTTTTTCTTCCCATCCAGGAAGCTTTTTCAATTCAAAATGTCAGAAATAGCGTTGAGTTCCAGGTTTTATCCAGTAGCCTAACAAAGCCTTGTTTCTATTTAGAAAACATGCAAATTGAAACAGACAAACGGATCCGCACATTTGGAATGGGGGGAATGTTAGCCTGCAATGCCCCATACCTGTCTATGTCTCTGAAAGTGGGGTCGTTAGAGGGAATTGTTGGGATACAGACATTTGGGGGGATTGTTTAGCCACCCAAAGACCCCCCAAATACAGGCGTAACTTTCTGAAGGACTGGTGTGGACAGTCCCCACCAATAATTTCAATAGACAGCTCTCAGCAATAAGTGGGACAAATTTCTACATTTGATTTTGCTGCTTTTGAATCACTGATGTAGCTGAAAGTGAAAACATCCAATCAATCCATCCACAAAAATGTGGATGGATTGATTGGATTAATAAATGAAACTAAAATTTAGGGATGCACGATATTGGGATTTTACCCGATATGCCGATATTTTAAAAACTCATGTAGCCGATAACCGATATCGATACCGATGTTAAAGCTGGACAAAAATAACTAGTCTTTGAAAATAGCAGTTTTGTTATCCATTTCTGACACTTTGAAAAATAATATACTCAAATATATTTTCATATGCTGATATCGAATAGATTTTTTAAAAACGCGGTATCGATCTTTTACTTTCAAAATCTGGTGAAATTTCATCGTTCTGTTACAAACTCTTGTGATATTTTGCAAATTCTTGTTTGTAAAATAGATCGATACAGCGTCAATATATCAACATATAAAAATATGGCAAAATTTGGTGAATTTTCGGGGGATTTCGTAGCATAACGATGACATATAGCAATATTTCATTATTAAAAGAGATTGATATGGTGTTTTTAAATGGCAATATATCAGCATATGAAGATATTGGGATATTTTAATGGATCAATATTTTTTCCCTCGTCTTTAGAAGTTTTTAAGTCTGTAAAAGAGACGTTTCTGAGTTTTTTTTTAGACTTTAGAAACTCAGAAGCTGATCAAATATCGGGTTAAATATCGGTGGGGTGGCCGATGTCCAATATTCAGTTTTAACGCCGATACCGATAGGGGGCCGATTATATCGTGCATCCCTACTAATATTGTGTGCATACTATGGAGGCACGATATATTGCTATTGGCATCAGAATCAGATGTTATTTATCCTTTTTCTTATACATTAATATCTAAATACCCATGCATATAAATATGAGTGTATTTTGGATCTTTTGTGTTCTCAACAATAGGAAAGAATTCAATAAATATACGTATGTTGCAGCTCAATTTTGGAAAATACAAACCCTATTGAAAGCGTTTGTGTTGAGTAACTGTAGGTCCATCAGCTACACCCTTGCCCCCAAACGACCTCATTCCAAAAGAGTTTTTAATTGGTTGTTGTGTTTTTTTTTTTACTTTTTTGTAATGACTATGACCTGGATGTCTGAGAATCTTCCCCAGCATACCAGCCTCCTTATCTGTTTGGCTACTTTAGGTTTGATTTGAACGAAGGTGGAAAAAGAAGGCAGGATCAGCTCTGCTGAGGTCTGCTTCAGACTCAGACTTTCTACTGTTTTATCGATCTGGACCGGTCCATGACATGATGGCACACAAAGCTGAACAGCATCAGTATTAACATGACATTTTCTGTAATGACCTAAATCCCTCTAAATGGAGCCCTCCCCCCCATACAGATAATCTCAGGCTCACCAATCTACACTGGTCACAGAATGATGGACCTGCAGACTAGGCTGGAACCGTCTGAACAGCAGAACCTCTTCATGTTCATCCACTTCCTCTTCACTAAAAAAAAAACACCTTTTTAAATCACCTAAAGTGAGGAAGACGATGTGTCGTTCAGGCCTGCAGCTTTCCTCATTTATATATCTGGGAAATGAGGAAACCTCAGCAGAATCCCTTCTCTGGTTGAACCTCTTATAAGTTATCAAGGACTCTAAAGTAAATAAAGACTTTTCTTAACTGATGATTTATCACCATTTTTACTGGACACTTGAATCAGATGAAACTGAAGAAGATGAGTAGTTACTGAAGCTGATGCTTCCAGTAGAACATCTCCAAAGAGCATCTTTTTAAATGGAAACAGCGTCTCCTCTGAAACAGCAGCTTGTTCATCCAAACCAATCCTGCAGAAGCTGACTGCTTCAGTGTTTGCTGCAGATCTGGGTTGAATTTTGAGTTCTTCTCCAAGTTATCTGAGTTATTTCCCTCACCTTCACACCAACTAAAGGCCTGATGTGTTCAAATACTCGTCGTTATCCTCTAGAGATTTATTTGAAGTCACGCGGCATCGCGTCCCAGACGTCCTTGCAGCGTCCCCGCACCCAGCGCAGGTTCAGAGGTTCTTTTTTACTTCATGGATGGAAAACAAATCAGTCTTACAATCCAACAACGAGGATTAGTTTAGTCTTTGTTTCCAGAATGCAGACTGACCTAGATGTCCCCCTCCCCCCTGTCTTCTTTCTCCTAGGTGCCATATGGCCAAAGATTAGAAAAAGACCCGTTTCAGCAGATCCCAGGATTCTCCGCTGGAAAAGAATAACGGAGGAAGTGACAGCAGGTAGTTCTGCTGCCGCAAACGGTTTAACAGTAACTGTGGAGTTCATAACAGAGGCGAGCGTGCCTCCATGGAGGCCATAATGTTTGCTTTAACAGTAAAGTAAGAGATGAACAGAAAAACAGAACATTGTTCTGCTGTAGAACAAGTTGAATACATTTTTATTAGTTTGCTGTTCTCCAGTATTCTGACTTTTCCATGTTTCCTCTCTTTGCAAACACTTTAAAATATGTAGGGAGAGTAATAAGTTGTTGAACGTATCATGCTTTCATGTTTTCATTCTTGTGTCTGAACATCCAGAACTATAAGGAGTTTAAAGGCTGTACAGTGATGGGAATGATGCTTGATAAGAGATTAGGAACAAAAACATTAAGTCGTCCTAATCCTGTCATGTCCATGAAGCTGCATTGAGATAACAGCAAGATGCTGGCTGTTCCTTTCCTGCCGGGCCTCCATCTGTGGAACCACAACAATCCAGAAACCACAGGCAGCGCTGATCAATTTAAATGAAGTAATGAGAGGCAAACATGGAAGCAGAAATAACTTCAATCATGTTGCCTTATGAATAAAGTGCTATAAATAATCCAAAAGAGAGGATATAGCATGTTCTATAAAAAGTTCTGTCTGGTGTCTCTGATGACAACTTTGAGAACAAATAAATCCAGAGACTGGAGGCGCTTCAAGTCCCTTGTTTAGGAATCAGTTTCCCGTTCTGAGGAAAAGGTTAGTCTTAGTTTTTACCTCTAAAAATTGAGATGATCCAACCCAGTATAAAGATTAAAGGAATAGTACACCCAAAACATGATTAGCCTTCATTTTCTACTCACCCCCCATACTTTGAACAACACTCTGGAGTACTTTTTGATATCTCAAATGCATCTGGAGATCTGGGAGGCTTCTTGATGTCTGCAGACATTCAAATAATGCTGGAGGTCTATGGCTGCCGAGACAGAAAGGTCCATAAAGATCCACAAAAAGCGTGTCAATATTCACCTCCCATGCACTGCTGGGTCCAATGTATTCCAAGTGTCTGGTGGGTGGCATCCAGAATTTACTTGAAACAAGCGTCATTTAGAATGTTTTTTAGAGCATAAACAGTGGTGCTATGGGATTTCCTGAAAGCGGCCGCCTGCAAGTTCACGACTCCACGGAAACCGCGACGAACCAAAACCAGATGAAAAGTGCACATATCTGGCTCGGGTAGAGAACTCCATGCTCTTCCTCGAACTTACTGGAAGTCCTCAGATTATTTTTCTTCAAGGTTGTTTCTTTCTTTGCACAGGTAAACAGCTTGCATTTCTTCTTCTCACGCTTGCATTATTGGCAGAGCAGACGCTGAATAACGACCACTTTCATCTGGTTTTGGTCTGCCGTCATGTTTCCGTAGACTTCGTGAACGCTGCTTTTAGGAAATCCTATACACTACTGTTTATGCTCTAAAAACATTCTAAAATGACTTCGTTTCGAGTAAATTCTCTGACGCCACCCACTCAGGACACTTAGGAATACATTGGATGAGCAGGGCTGGAGGAATAATATTGACATGTTTTTTGTGGACTTTTATGGACCTTTTCTGCCTCGGCCTATAAGTAGACCTCCATTATTTGAATGTCAACCCAGACAGCAAGAAGCCTCCCAGATCTCCAGATGCATTTGAGATATCAAAAAGTACTCCAGAGTGTTGCTCAGCATGGGGGAGTAGAAATGAAGGCTAATCATGTTTTGGGTGTACTATTCCTTTAAGCTAAAATATTTCACAAACAGATATTTCTGACCCATGTCTGTGATTTAATGGTATCGAGGCTGATCTTTTATTTCCAGGTGGATCATCTCAATAAGCTTTCCTCCTAATTGTCAATCATTTTTGGTGGTATGTTTACATAAGTGGTATGTTTACGTGCTCGTCCCGTTAGCTATCCTTTCTGCGCATGCAAACTTTTAGGCGTATATCTGTGGTGAGCTACGGTTTCAGACAGTCACTGAAGTTCTTTCCAAAAAAGTTAAAAAACAATCCACTGGACTTTGTTTCCAAGTTTGAAGACGTTTCTCTTCCCATCCAGGAAGATTTTCCAGTTCAAAATGTCAGAATTCGTGTTGAGTTCAAGGTTTTAAACAGCAGCCCAACAAAGACTTGTTTCTGTTTAGGAAACATACAAATGGAAATGGACGAACGGGTCCAGCCCTTTGGAATGGGGGTAATTTGGCTTCTTTGTTAGCCTGCAATGCCCCATACCCGTCTATGTCTCTGAAAGGGGGTCGTTAAAGGGATTAGTTGACCTGGCTGAATATGCAAGGTCTTCTGTTCCCTAATAATTCCCTTTAACTGAAGCGAAACATCTTCAAACTTGGAAACAAAGACCAATGGATTGTCTTTTCAACTTGTTTGGAATGACTGACCTGGATGACTGAAAATATTCACAGCGTCATTGAGGCTCACCTTTATCACCGCGGTTCTGTGAGAAGAAAAGAAGGGCCTTAGAATAGGCAGATATACCAGAATGCTTTGCACGGAGAGCTCTCCTCGTAAAGCATTATGGGATTGGCCGTTACAGTGGCCCACAGCCGCCATAGGCTATCGCTACCCAACAGCGGCGACCAATAAGTTACGTGACCAGCTGGAAGCAAAAAGCAGTGATCCTCTGTCCGAACGGTCAGTTAACTGAATTCACTATAAATTCAACCATATATTCCCCGCTGTATTTGGACACAGTAAGCTGTTATGGACCATGAGAACAGCACATTTTAAACAGGGTGTGCACGAGGAGAAATGGGCTCATGCATGTGCATAGTTTTTTTAAGTGGAGAGGGCAGGTCTTTTAAAGAATCATCCACAATACCTTTAAAGTTTAATAACATGTCAAAGGAAAAGTCCGCTCATATTCAGCATGCAAACTTCCGAAAGTACTTTAAATATGAAATTATTCAATACTGTTTAATAAATGATAACTGTTTTTAATTCAGAGTAATTTTCATGTGAATGTGCTTTACTGGAGGCATCCATGTTTGTCAAAAGAACACTACTGCCACCTACTGGTTTTGTGGCGTCACGGTATCGGCTGTTGATCAAGTCCCAGTGCTGTATCTGGTGTTTGTCACAACGCGCCTATTATCCAAGTCATCTTGAAAACATTAGTCTTCCAAATGTTGGCACAAGCAGAACCAAAGGATATAGTATAAGAGATACAATAAAGTAAAACATTTTGATACTATCGCTTAAGTATAAGTAGTATTATTTAATCTGACAAGTATACTGTTGTCTCTGAAGATAAGAATATGGGCTTTCTGTATGGAAGTGAATCTCTAAGTACCTGGAACCAAGTAACTGTAGTTGATTGTGAGAGTGCACTTGTGCATGTAAAGTTTATCCAAAGAAAAACGCTCAATAGTGGTTGTGAAGAGGCAAAGACCCGCCCCAGAGCACGAGGCAGCGCCAGGAGACATCAAAAGGGATCCCAAGAGCAGAAAACATTCTTCTTCCAAATGTTGGCTACATATTACGGGTTTTTCTCTGGCCAGAAGTTGATGGCAAATCCCCTCCCTCTTCAAGTTGGCTGATCCAGCGACCAACCCGTCCGTGGAGGATCAGGAATCAGAAAAGGTGGAATAACTCTTTTTTTTTTTTGCACACTTTTACCGATGTATTCCAGCATCCAGCTGCCATGCACGTGGGCATTGTCAGTTTTCACTATAGCTCTGGTGAATTTCAATGATGAAGTCCTCTGGAAATCTTCAATAATTGTTGTTGATTGCAGATGTGTCTAGTAGGGTTGTCAAAAGTATCGATACTCAAAAAAGTATCGATACTGAAACGTTGTATCCGGATACAATACTCATTTTCAAAAGTATCGATACAGTGCTACTACCAGTGGCACCTAAACAGTCATTCATCTAAAATGCAGAATAGGAGAAAATGCACTTTCTGAACACTGTGTGATTGAATAATTCTGTGCACTTTTCAGTTTCAGACTTTTTCTGTAACAACAGGTGCAGCTGCTGGAGAATTATTTTTGTTTCTTAACCAGTTTGGCTAGTGTCATTGCTTATGTGTGCAAAGCATAGCAAAGTAAGGAAAAAACTTAATTTTAAATTTTGTAAGTTTTTTTATCAAGCTTGCTTAATACTGTGCACAGCAAACAACCTCAAAATATTGTTCTTTTTGTTTATTGTATTTATTTATTGTATTTTAAGTATTAATCAAAAATATTTCTGTTGAAATTTGGAGTTTTATCCTTGTGGTATCGAAAATGGTATCGAGTATTGAATATTTTCCTTAATATTCGATTATCGAGTTGAAAAGTTTAGTATCGTGACAACCCTAGTGTCTAGTAGTTCCCATTGATTTAGCTTGTAAAGCGGGGAGAATGGCGCTAGGCTTACCGCACAAGTGACGCCACTGCTGGAAGATGGCAGGAGGGAGGGGTTACTATATTTGGGGAAAAATGGCCGCTCCTAGACTCAACAATTCATTAAATCACTGTGAACGTATTAGTTTTAGGTATAAATAATGATCCATTGATTCCTTGCTGACCGAACCTCTTCTTTAATTAATGGAGAGCATCTCTCTGGTTCCTTAACACAGTGAATATGGAGGTTGTTGCTGGTTTCTTAATGAATGCATAGTTTTTATGTCTTTATTTTTAGTTTATCACAGTTCATTCTGTGGTTCTGTTTGTCACTCTGCAGCGAATGCAGCAGCTTGCTGCTCATGTCCAGATGTGTCTGGGTTTGGAGTCTGTTTTGCTGCAGCAGAAGCTTTGCTTCCTGATCTTCTCTTTGGTTACTGATCCCTGATTTGTCATTTTAGAGTTAATGGAACTAACTGATGAGGTTTTTGGAGATCAACCGTTTATTGTCTTTAGTTTTATATTAATACAAATATAATTTTTTCATAATATGACAAAAATGGAGAGAAAGAAAACAATAATAAAAATCATTTGATCCTCACATCAGGCACTAAACAGCACGAAGGTAAATACAGCAATTAGGGCTTAATGTGACAAATAGCAGAACAACAACAGCTGACAGGAGACCAAGAGGCTGCAGCAACTGCAGGGAGGCTGACTGGGCAGAATGACTGAACGAGCTAAACACGGGGATCAGGGAAACAATAACTAGAGTCTGCTAAAAATACAATGCAAACACAAAACACCTCTAAACTGGAAACTGGACAGTCAAACCAAAGCATAGTCTGTCATATAGTAGAACTCCTGTATTCTTTGCCAGAACATCCTGGTAGGAGCATTTTCAGCTCACAGACCTTTAATAATCAGGCCACAGATCAGAAAAGCAAATGAATAATTAATATCAGAATGAATCAGCTACAGAGCCTGATGATAGTCAGGACGACAAAACAACCAGGAGTCAACCAGATGCAGAAAATACAGCAACAACAGAAGAAGCAAAGCTTCCTCTCATCCCAGAGAGAGAAGAAAGAGGGACAGCGGTCCCCTCGTCAGGCTGCAGGGAGACAGGGAATGAGATCCATGTGTGACACCAGATACGCAGCAAACCTCTGACCTCAGGGCTGCAGATGAAAGCTGCCTCGTATTCCTGCCGGTGAATTTATGCCATAATGTTTATAGACTTAGACGACTTTATTAACGCAATCCGTTTGAGCAGCACACGAGACAAAGAAACAAAAATAAACATGTAATTATATAAAAAATATGATGATTAAAATAGAAAAATAGTGACAGGGAGCTTGAGGACCAAAATGAATAGAAAGAGAAAAAGATTGCTAAATTATAACACAGTTATTTAAAAAAAAACACACACACACACACCAGCCATCCTAATTAGTGTAAAAGAATTAGCATAGCGGTTTGTTTTACAGTGAGGCGTTACAAACGTAACAACGAGAATTCATTTTTGAGAACTTGTTCTGATGAAGAGACGATCACTTTAGATTTAGAAATTTGAATTGAAAAAGCTTCCTGGATGGGAAGCGAAACGTCTTCAAACCTTGGAAACAAAGTCCAGTGGATTGTTTTTTTTAAACTTTTAGGGAATAACGAGCAATACTTGGATCCTTTGAATAGCTCAGAATCTTTAGATCAAACCTGGAGCTCAGGTCCCGTCCACCACAAGAAGTCAAACCCTAGCCTAAACACACTCATTTTTCACCAAACCAGCCTCTCATCCCATGTCGGTAATCGGTTTTGAGGGGGTCATAAAAGCGATCTTTTTTTTTAAGCCTTCAGAGTGGGAAGATTTTGAAGCGTCGTTTTCGGCGTTTCCATCTTTAAGCTCTAACGCATTTTTTTTTGCCTGCGTCGTGCGTCATAAGCGTTAAGCCTCTAAACAACGCATGCGCGGCGACACAGTATCACAACAACAATGGCGCCGTACTGTGTTGAATGGTTGCTGCTCATGCTACTCACCCCTGCTGTCGGGCTTACAACAGAATCTTCTTCTTCTGGAATATCTCCAGGAAGAACAGAGCAATATCGACGACATAGTTCAGCACCTGAATTTGACTGAACCACGAAAATGGACCCGCAGGGCAACCATGTATAAATATTAGTCCGCATGCCCAACATTTAGAGTCAGCCTATTTTTTGCTTTGGCACCACAGCGCCACTTACAGGCCTGGCATACATTTTTGCAGCGTTTTCATGCATTACGTGTGGTAGATCACGTCACATTTTATTTTAAAACGTCTCCGTCTTTATTGACAAAGCGTTCTGGACTTCTCGTATATTAGCGTTTACCGTGTTGAGTTTTGACTTGGCGTGGTTCATGCTGACTGATGGGATTTTAACCCTTTAATGATGGAAGCAGAACAAACTACCGCTAAGCCAAGGTAACAGACCTCAAACCCAGGCTCAGACAGAACCAGTCCGTTCAATATATATACATATATATATTAGTGCTGTCAATCGATTAAATTTTTTAATCGCGATTAATCGCATCAATGCCTGAGTTAACTCGCGATTAATCGCATTTTAATCGCACATTTTTTTCCTGATTGAAAATCATTTAAATACTCTCGATGACATACAAAAAATACATACAGGCTAGGTTTGTGCCAATGTTCTTTTTTTAAAATGAAAACAGGTCACAGATACTGATTTATGCCATAGAAACATATGGCAAGAAGATGGGGAGGCATGTAGCAAAAAATAACAAATATGTAGCCAAAAAAAGGCCCTGAAAACAGGCTGATGTAAAAGACAGTCTTTACAGTTAATACAGTCTTTTGAACAAAGACAAGCATTTTACCCTACTGCTATAAAATGTAGTACAGTTAACATTAGATGTTAATTAACCAAGATAATAATGAACAATTTTCAATCAATACATCAAAATCAATAGACCGACATCACTAGATGAAGGTAGTCTATGCTCTAGAAAGTTACTTTTCAGCCTCTTAACAAAAATGAGAACACACACACACACCCCACCCACACACACACACACACACACACACGATACCGACCTGTGGCGTACACAGACAGCAAGAGTGCCGTAGCAGATTCCATTTCACCTCAGTAATCTGTTTTCTCAGCGTATTTCAGGTTGCTACTAGTTACCAGACACTCAACTTGTTTGTTGGTGGTGGGGCTTAAAGAAAAGGATACTAGCGTCACCCAGTGTATGAGCGTCTTTTTCCCTTGAGGAGCTCCGCTCACGAAGCCTATGAAAATGCATACACTGGGGGAAAATAGCTGGCCCGCCTTCCCGCAGGCTGCAGCGGGGATGTACTTGGAGAAATTTGTACCATAAAACCACATAGCGTTAATCTCACGTTAAAAAAATTATAGCCGTTAAAATGGCCTCGCGTTACCGCGTTAATAGCAGCGATAATACGGACAGCACTAATATATATATATATATATATATATATATATATTAGAGATAAATGTCCCGATCCAGATTTTGCACTTCCGATCCGATACCGATATTGTTTTTGGACTTCCGATCCGATACCCGATACTGGCCGATACCAAGCCTATAAACGCATGTATTTTAAGTTTAAGTTAAAAGTATTTAGCCTTAGTTATTGTAAGACTCATGTTGAAAAGGGTTTTAGTACTCTTGATAACATCTAGCCAGCTGAATTAGGTGAGATTGAATAAAACACACGATGCTTGGTAACAACAAACTTACCTGTTTATTAAGAGATAAACACAAACTGGACAAGAATTATGAATAGCAATCTGAAATTACACCAGTGAGCAGTAAAACCGTAAACAGTTAAAGGTGCTATATTACTGTAAGTTTAAATAAAAATGCAAAACAGAGAAACACTGGCATACCAAAATATAGATGGAATGGAATCAGTTTCAATGGTGAGGAAACTGGAAAATCTGGGACGGATTTTTTTTAAGAGCTGGATAAACGCAGTCTGGATTCTCGGCATTTTACAGCGCTTTGCCCACGTCGCATTTTGCCTGGCGCTATCGGCGTCGATCCGTCGTGGATCAGGATGCGGGACAAACTGGAATCTGAGAATAGTGACCTTTGGTCGGGTATTAACGGCGTTCAGGTGATATGAATGCGCGCTGGCCGTTAAGAAACAGGTCGCATTTGAAAAGATCAGGGTTCGTATCGGATACAGGACCACATAGCCAAGTAGGCCTGGGTTCCACTGGAAAAAAATCGGATCTGTGTTGTTCAGACTGCCGCTGAAAAGATCAGATCCATGTCGCATGTATCGGCCGCATAAAAAATGGGATTTGGGCGAATTCAGGCTGCAGTGTGAACGTAGCTTTTGTCGTTCTCCAGCTCCATTCTCCTAAAGCTTGTGACTCAAAGAAATTAATACTCAAGAACTTCCCTCCTGAGGAGGACAAGGCCGTGCTTTTCTGCTTTAGAACCATGAACTAAAGCTCAGAGGAGCTGATCTACATCCAGACCACTTCACATTCTGCTTGCCAACAACTATACTTACAGCATAACCCATTTGGCCTGAGAGAAAAAAGTTTATATATAGGGAAAGCTATACCGGTTTAAAGGAGGTGAACCTTAGAATGATGGCTCCCTATCAGAGGAAATGGTTTGAGAGGTTCACCTTCCAGCAGTACTTTGAGAGGAAGAAAGCCCAGCTAGACCTAATTAAGCACGACTACCGCCAGATGGATTTGCTCCGCATATCCATCTGGAAACCTTCCGTTAGAGTAGTAATTTTTTGAGGAAGGAAGCGAAATGCGCCTGGTTAGCTGGATTGGCCTATGTTGCGGTGATAGACGGGCCAAATAAGACCAATCAGATCAACGAAGCGCTATGAGGGTACTAACGCGGCACCTACGAAGAGGAGCCAATGTGATAAGATCAAACTCTTGCATTCAAACCAGTCGGAGAGAAAGAGCTTAAAAAGCATCTTTTCCTCCCTGAGAAAAGCCTCCAGAGCAGTGTTTTGCCTCTTCTTTTCAATGAAAATATACTCTGTACAGTTCGGTAAAAACTTGCTCGGATAGCCAAGCTAACGCCAGTTTCATCGGCTGAAGCGCGACCATATTCTTTAGACTGAACTGTCGCGCTTCTCTTTGCGTATCACACCTCAACCAACCCGCCTCAAAGCCAATCAACGCTGATTGGGCGTTCTGCTTGGTTGACGGCTACAAATCGGTTCTTCAGCGGAGAGTCTCCAGACTGATCTCTTGGAGTGAAACCTTCGGCTCAAGTGATCAGGGTGGTCTCCACCCGAGGCTAGGACCCTAATAGGACTAGAGCTCCAGTTCTTTGAACCATCAGACACACAGATCCTCCCTAAGGTGTTTTTAATGTTCTTACCTTCTGGATTCCACTGGGAATGTCATAATGGATGACTATTGTTCCATATTGCTTATATCCAGGCAAGGGGGTGGAAACGGTCTGAACGTTCATTGTTCCGCCATCAGGCTGCGTCCCTGTCAAGACGCCGTAAACCTCTCCACAGATTGGACAAACTGGCTTGTAGTCAAAAGCTGTTTGGAGGCAGTCTCTGCAGAAGGAATGCTTGCACCGCAGGGCCTTCTTCTTCTCCGCTGGGATCGGCTCCATACAGATCGGACAGGACTCGTCTTCAGGAGGTTTGCTGCGTCCGGGTGACGGAGCGGAGGACTTCACGCTTTGACCCCTCGTTGGGGACTTCTTGACCGGACTGCTGCTTGGACTCTTTGAGTTTTGCAGCTGAAACTCTTTTAGTTTCTGCACATACGCAAAAGGTCCGTAGACGGTGGTCTGTGAGCCGGAGGCTGCTTCGAAAAGCAGGAGAGGAAACTTTCTCTGCAGCTCCTTAGATTGGTGCGGGTCCAGATGGAGAGATGTCTGCTGCAGGTCTGAGGCAGTTCTCTGGTAGAACGTGACGAACCTCTGCCTCACAAGGTCCAAATGCACCCTGTCAACGAAAGACGATGTCTGTGGACTGAAAGTCACCTGAACTGTGCCCTGGCCGTCACTGTTTGCCCGGTCATAATTAATCTGTAAACCATCACCATGAATTTTCTTCAGTTTATCAGGACATTTTTCATAAATATAATTCATAACACGTTGGCTGACAGTGGTTGGATGTGAACTGGCAATAGTTCGATGTGAACTGGGAATAGTTCGTAGTGGACTGGAAGTTTGCTGAGCAGTCTGTCCTTGTTGGTCATGAAGGCAGGGATGTCCTGACAGTTTGTTCACCAGTCGTTCCAGCTCTGAAAAAGTTCCTTTAACAGTATAACCAGTATAACCAGAACCAGTTGTCTGTAGTCTGTAGTCAGACAGAACCTGCTTCAGACTGTTCTTATCTCTGATAATCTGTCCATCAATGAACAGATGCACGTCAGTGAAGATCTGCAACAGAACAAGACAACAGAAGTTAAATAAGTCTGACTAAATGAACTTTTTAGACCTGCTGGACACACCTTGCATTATTATCAGTTGATGTAGTGAGAAATCAAACTAAATAAACCGGTGATTGACATTTAGAAAGATCTTCTATACTTGTTAAATGTTTTTTCAGGTTCTGATGAAGTCTATCTATCTATCTATGTAGTATTTTTCCTTGATCAGTGTCTGATATCATGAAGCAGGATCATCCTTTCTTTAGCTAAATGTTTAGAGTTCATTTCAACAGTACAATTAGGTCTTTATCAGGCCAGTAGGACCAGTTTAGGATTAATTTGTTGTTCCTGTTCCTGGATTTTGAAGCTTGTTTCCAGGCAGATGGAAGAGGTGTTCTAGCTGCCATGTCTGAGTCCTCCAGCGTGTCCTGGTTCGTCTCTTGAGTTCAGAACCACTGCTTTCATATGGGAAAAAAAACCCTAACCTGCTTCTTAATTTTCTAAAGACTAATTTCAAGTTGAATTACTTTGTATAAAATGTACCAAACAACTATTTCATTAGTCTGAATGAACTCAAACTGTACAAATGAAGGATTTAGGTTCAAATAAGCTCTAACTGAACGAAGGACCTGACAGCCATGTTTGATTTTCTTGTTTACACTTCAGTTTAAATCCTTTTGCTTTGTGAAGCAAATTTAATTGCAAACACTTTAAATGAAAAGTTTTTCCAAAGCTGTGAAGGCTGTTGTCCCCCTGCAGGAACCACAGGCTGCAGAGTATGTAATTAATACAAGCTACATCCAGTTTTCTTGTTTTTATATGTTAAAGTCTCCTCTAAGGAGGCCGGTTCTTTGTTTTTCTTTGTGTTTAATACATGCATTTGGAGAAATTTAAATAAGGCTCCTGATTGGTGAAATGCACAAACAGCAGGTTCTAGAGGAAAAGGTCAAGTTAAACCTGCTGCTATAACAGTTCAGGGTTAATAATGGGAAATATTTAGCAAAAGTTCAGATTATTCAGAAAACAGGAAACAGTTTTCTGTCCACAGCTGTTTCCTGGAGTTTATTATTTCACATCCTGACTCCTCAGAGGATGTTTGCCTTTTAAATGACACAGATCTGCTAATAAATGTGGATTTAGATCAGCTTGTTGTATAAACAGATGAACTGGATCTGAACAAATCTTCCATTTTTGAATATCTGAAGCCTTATAGTTATGGAGTATTTAAACTAAATATTTAGTTTAAATAAATAGTTAGCTCCAAATTAAATATGTTGTTTTTAAAAATAAATATTTTTGGAGCCAAATGCTAGATATATGATTGAATATTTATTTCTAGTTTACTATTTTTGTCTGGTTTTGGTATGTACGGAAGAGGATTAGGGGCCACTGGAAAAAAAAGTGAACTGATTTTTTTTATTTTATTTCAGTATAGTATGGGGAAAAAGTCAGAATTCTGACTTTAAAGTCAGAATTCTGACTTTTTCTCAAGAATTCTGACTTTAATCTCAGAATTCTGACTTTAAATCTCAGAATTCTGACTTTTTCTCAGAATTCTGACTTTAATCTCAGAATTCTGACTTTTTTTCTCAGAATTCACGACTTTAATCTCAGAATTCTGACTTTTTTCTCAGAATTCTGACTTTAATCTCAGAATTCTGACTTTATTCTCCAGAGAAAACTATTTTTCTCAGAATTCTGACTTTTTCTCAGATTTCTGACTTTTTTTCTGAATTCTGACTTTAATAGATTTCTGACTTTTCTCAGAATTCTGACTTTTTCTCCAGACCTTCTGACTTTTTCTCAGAATTCTGACTTTAATCTCCAAATTCTGAAAAAGAGTCAGAATTTGAGATTAAATCAGAATTCTGACTTTATGTCAGAATTTCCTGACTGAATTCTGACAATAAAAAAGTCAGAATTTTTAGAAAAAGTCAGAATTCTGAAAAGTCAGAATTCTTGATTTAAAGACAGAATTCTGAGATTAAAGTCAGAATTTCGAGAAAAGTCAGAATTTTGAGAAAAAGTCAGAATTCTGAGATGCAGTCAGAATTTCTGAGATTAAAGTCAGAATTCTGACTTAAATAATCTGAGAATAAAGACTGAATTCTGACATTTTTAAAAAGTCAGAATTCTGAGAATAAAAGTCAGAATTCTGAGAAAAAAGTCAGAATTCTGAGAAAAAAGTCAGAATTCTGAAGAAAGTCAGAATTTGAGATCAAATCAATTCTGACTGAATTCTGACAATTAAAAAAGTCAGAATTCTGAGATTATTAAAGTCAGAATTTTGAGAAAAAGTCAGAATTCTGAGAAAAAGTCAGAATTCTTTTACTTTAATCTCAGAATTCTGACTTTTTTCCCATGTTAAACTGAAATAAAATTTAAAAATCAGTTTACTTTTTTTTTTCTTTTCAGTGGCCCTAATCCTCTTCCGTAGGTATGATATATATGAACATGAAATATTTTGGTTTGAAGTATAAGTTGACTGACTTAATTATGAAATTATTAATTTGTTTAGTTGTGTTTTGCTGCCATTCATAATTTACGCCGTTTCTCACCTCCGCCCCTTCATTATGGACAGGTGACTGCAGCACCTGGATTATATTGGAGTGGCAAAAAGGAACGAAATGAGCCGATATGATTTGCCTGTCACGTCATATTGCGGTAAGAAAATCTAAGTTTGTTTGGATTTTGGAAAATAAAGCATCTTGATCAAGAGGAAAGAAAGTTTGCTGATTGCATGGTCACATTAAACAACATCTGACAGGTCTGAAGTGAGTCTAACTTGAATGCTTCTGAACCAAGAGCCAAACGCATCTTTATTTGAAAAATTGCGCTATTAAATATTGAGCTCCAAATTAAATATTTAGTTTGTCAAGGTATTTATACTTGTCCACTGTTTCCACTTTTTCTCCTATGACAATAGAATTCATTTTGTTCCTGTTTCTTCTGAAATCTACAATCCTCTCCCTTGTTTAGTTGAAATTCATGATCAGAGAATTGTTTCCAAATTATTTCACAAGCGTTTCACCAGCTCCCTGTATTCAGCTTCTTGTCCATGTTCGATGCACCCAATGAAAATAATGTCATCTGAATCTTTCAGCAGATTTCAATTCAGTTTATTTCTATAGCACCAATTCACAACACACGTCACCTCAAGGCACTTTACAGTTCAACCAGATCATCCAGTCAGATTGATTCAAAGTTTTCCATCTAAGGAAAACCAGTTGATTGCATGACTCATTGACTCCACAGCAATCCGTCACTTCACCTAAGCATGCTTGTAGCTGACAGTGAGAGTAGGAAAACTCCCTTTAACAGGAAGAAACCTCCAGCAGAACCAAGGCTCAGTGTTAGCGGCCATCTGCTGAGGAAGCCCACTGGGGTTCAAGGAGAAAGAAAGCAGACATAGAAAAGAAGCATAGATACAAAGGCAACAGTAAAAAGGCGGCCCCGTCCAGGAAACACACACAGCCAGGCAGACGAAGAGCTCGCTTGAGCCAGCTCCCATGTCAGAGGATGAAGAGCGTTATCATCCAGTTAGTCACAGTCAGAGAAACAGGACTACACTGGAAAACAGGCCGATCTCCTGAATCTATAAAATAAATAGATTTAAATAAAGAAATCTACAAATAAATGTTTAATTTGGAGTTAAATATATATTTAAACTAAATATTGAGTTTGGAGCTAAATATTTATTTAACATCGTAAGATTTTTATAAATGAACGACTGACATAATGAAAAAATAATCTTATTTTTCTCTAAAAACACGCTAAATAACCATAAATATTGCTCCTAATTTTTAAACGCCTAACTTTACAAACATAAACAGGCCTCTTCATGCAGGCTGGACTCAGCTGGATCCGCTTCCCAGGAGCAGAGCAGGAGGATGATGATGATGAAGGTGGGGACAAACAGGAAAGGCGGGATTTATGCTGGGAAGTTAACGTTACAACAGGAAGTCCCGCCTCCAGTTTACCTGACCTACTATTACACTTTTTAAACAAACATATCAGACCCTTTTCTTTACTAATCATGTTTCCAGGGGCCCATCAGAGCAGGAGCGGGGGCCACAGCGCCCAGAACCGAAGTTTAACCAGAGAGGAGGGGTCCGGCCGGTTCTCCAGAGCAGTAGAAGCCCAGCTCCTGCTCAGCGGCCTGGATGAGCAGTGAAACATGAACATGAGGACCATACCTCCATCCCGCTGGGATCTTCAGCCGTTTCTCTGCAGTTTAATCAGCGGCTCGGACCCACCGAGGGGAGCAGCCTGCTTCTCACAAACCTGCTTTCACTTTCCTTTAGTCCGCCTCTCTGGCTCCCTCTGCTGGTGACCCGGGGAGCAGCAGGAACCATCTCTGTTTGGCTGCCTTAGTTTCCAGGACGTTTTTGATGTTTACTCACCTTCTGACAATAAAGCAGATTAAACTCCTTTACGTGTTTACCAAAATACCCTCAACTTAATAAATGTAAATACAAGGAAAAAAATAAGGTTTGAAATTTTTGGAATTGATCAAATTTATTAAACTCAGAAAACAACAGGCTGCACAGTGGAGCAGTGCAGGTAGCACTGCTTCCTTGCTGCAAGAAGGCTCTGCGTTTGATTCTTGATTCCTGGCCTCGGGTCTTTCTGCAGTACGAGTTTCGTATGTTTTCCTGGAGCAATACGCGGGTTCTTCTAGGTACTCCAGCTTCCTCCACACTCCAAAAACTTAAAGTGAACAGTACAACCCAAACATTTAGCCTTCTCATTTTCTACTCACCCCCCATGCTGAACAACACTCCTGGAGTACTTTTTTTGATATCTCAAATGCATCTGGAGATCTGGGGAGGCTTGCCACTCTGCTGACATTCAAATAATGGAGGTCTATGGTGACCGAGGCAGAAAGGATCCATAAAAAGTCCACAAAAAAACGTGTCAATATTTCTCCATACTGCTTGTCCAATGTATTCCAAGTGTCCTGAGTGGGTAGCATCCGGAATTGGTCTCTAAACGAAGTAATTTAGAATGTTTCTAGAGCATAAACAGTAGTGTATAGGATTTCTGAAAGCGGCATTACGCGCCGCCACAACGCTACGGAAGCCGCCAGACCAAACCAGATGAAAGTGCGCATTCAGCGCCTGCTCTGCCAATAATGCAAGCTGCAGAAGAAGAAATGTGCTGTTTACCTGTGCAAAGAAAAAGAAACAAATCTAAAGAAAAATGTCTGAGGATCTTCAGTGTTGAGGAAGAGCATGAGTTCTTTGCCGAGCTGAATGCGCTGGTTTGGTCTGTCGGTCTTCCGAAGGCCGCGTGAACGCCAATGCATGTGCGCGCTTTTAGAAATCCTATACACTACTGTTTATGCTCTAAAAACATTCTAAATGACTTCGCTTCGAGTAAATTATGGATGCTACCCACTCAGGACACTTGGAATACATTGGACGAGCAGTATGGAGGAATATTGACACGTTTTTTGTGGACTTTAATGGACCTTTCTGTCTCGGCACCATAGACCTCCATTATTTGAATGTCAGCAGACAGCAAGAAGCCTCCCAGATCTCCAGATGCATTTGAGATATCAAAAGTACTCCAGAGTGTTGTTCAGCATGGGGGTGAGTAGAAAATGAAGGCTAATCATGTTTTGGGTGTACTATTCCTTTAAAACTTTACATACACAAGTGCACTCTCACAATCAACTACAGGTGTTTGGCTCCAGGTACTTAGAGATTCACTTCCATACAGAAAGCCCATATTCTTATCTTCAGCTACAACAGTATACTTGTCAGATTAAATAATACTTATACTTCAGCTATAGTATCAAGGTGTTACTTTATTGTATCTCTTATATCCTTTGGTTTTTTTTTCATCTCTCTCTGCAGGTGATGAAGCAGACTGAAGACGCTTTATCATTTTATTTCCTCTTTCTTTCATCTTTTTTTTCCTTTCCTGTTCTACTTGCATTGCAGTGTCCATATAATCTGTAAAACTCCCTGCATGAATTATAATAAAACAATTTATATGCATAAATCAAGCGGAACACTATGGTGGAAAAAAAATAGAAAAGAAGACCGAGCCTGCCCTCGTGAGCCTAACCTGAAGACTCTTCTCTGGATTCCCCTGCAGCTCTTGGTTAAGAGCTGGAAACCCAAATCAAGGTCTGCCCTCAAAGTCAGAAGTAAGACGCTGAAGCAGCATTGGACTCTGCTGAACAAACATTCTCTGGATCCAACAGTAACCTCTCTCAAAGAGAAACCCGGACTCCTTCAAGGTATTCTTCAGCTAACTCTAAGTCTCATAACTCATCTGTCCCTTTCGCGCTAACTGAACTATCATCCCTGCAGACTCCAGTGAACCTGCCCCCAGGCCTGAACCAGTTCCAGTTGCAATATTCTTGTGCTTGTGTGACAATAAACCTTGTTAAACTTTTCATCTGCTTCCGTTTGTGTTCTGCATATTGGGTTTACTCAGTAACCAATCATGACAGGCTGTGACTCCATCCTGGAGAGAAATATATCAGCTGTGCTGCTGCCATCAACACCTTTGTTTTATAGATGTTGGAGCTTGGCCTGTTTTTTAGTGTAGTCCTGTTTCTCTGACTGTGACTAACTGGATGTGCTCTCTTCATCCTCTGACATGGGAGCTGGCTGCGAGTATCGTCTGCCTGGCTGTGTGTTTCCTGGATGGTGCCTCCTTTACAGTTGCCTTTGTTATCTATGCTTCTTTCTTCTATGTCTGCTTCTGTCTCCTTGAACCCCCAGTCGGCCTCAGCAGATGGCCGCTCACACTGAGCCTGGTTCTGCTGGAGGTTTCTTCCCTGTTAAAAGGGAGTTTTTCCTCTCCACTGTCGCCACAAACATGCTTAGAGTGTGAGGGATTGCTGAAGAGTCAATGAGTTTCACTGCAATCAGCTGGTTTTCCTTAGATAGAAAACTTTGAATCAATCTGACTGGATGATCATGGTGAACTGGAAAGAGAAGTGAATTGGCGCTATAGAAATTAACTGAATTAAATTGTGTAAAATAGACAAACACCAGATACAGCACTGGGACTTGATCAACAGCCGATACCGCACCGTGACGTCACTAACCAGTAGGTGGCAGTAGTGTTCTTTGACAAACACATGGATGCCTCCAGTAAAGCACATTCAAATGAAAATCACTCTTAATTTAAAACGCTTAACATTTATTGGACAGTATGTAATAATTTCATGTTTAAAGTACTTTCAGAAGTTAGAATTCTGAATGTGGATGGACTTTTCCAAGCCTTCTAATATCTGTGTGTAAACAATAATCAAATCCCGACCTGATCTGGTGCAGAGGGAAAAATGATCCTGCATGGTTCAAAGCTCCCAGTTCATGTTAGGATCTGTCTAGGGGCCAGAAAGAGAAGCAGATCCAATCGACAAACCAGGAGAAATCAGAGATGTTAGGAAACATTCGTCTAAAGTGTAGATTGGCTTTAAAATCCATCAACAGAGAGGAAGAAGGAGCAGGATTCAGTTCAGGATGAGCCCATGCTCAAATACCAGACTAAAGGAAACCATCCAAAATAACGCAACTAACCAATAAGAGAGCGACAGCTTACTTTCCTGTTTTAAGCAGGAGAAAACCTAACAGAAAATAACAGATATTATTCCTAAAAACTCTTACGTTCAGCTCGAAATGCTTTGCAGAGACAAAGTCATGGTTGTTTGGGGTCAGAAAGGGATGGATGTTCATTGATTGCAGCAGCTTCATGCCTCCTCTTCCATGTAAGCTATCAGCAGTCAGTGGTTCTTGGGGAGATCCATCGATATCAACCTGCACACATCTGCACTGTCAGAGTTTGAGATTATAACCAAGGTACCCCCGAGGTTGGATGGCTGCATCATGCAATCCACGCGGGTCTGCAATGTAAGGTGTCTGAGGACAGCTTTGTCCAGATAATGGAGATGAACTAATTGCTCATGTTAAGAACAGCGATACGCATGGCTGTTGTTAAACCTTTATAGGGCAGTTACCACTTGCATACCCCTTACGAATGGATTCCCCCCTATAAAAAGTTAATAGGCCTAGTGTCATGGTTTTATCTAAAGCTCTGACCCACATGCAGAGAAACCAATTCAGAGAGACCAGGGGAAGAGGTTTAACAGGTTTTATTGAAGAGATTAAGCACGGTGCGGTGTTGATCTGAACCCTGCTCAGCCGGAACTGGAAGGTGAGGGAAAGACACAGCGATTAATTCAGGCTCAGTGGGAAATTTCATTCTTGGATTTGGAGAAGAGAATCTGATGTTTGACTCACTTTTCCAGAGAAGTTTTAGGATCTTTGATTCCAATCTGTGTGCTGTATTCCAGTGTTAGTCTGATTGATTGGAGGGCGGAACAGGGTTTACCAGAACTACGGTCGGTTGTAGGTGAACGGAGAAACTGCCACTCAGATTTCCTGCGGTACTAAACTTGAGCCGTGCGTGAGTGGAGATGATTCCCTTGCTCAGAGAGTAATTTCAACGTCCTCTAAAGGGAGACTGGATCCAAACCTCCTGTTTGAATCCCTGGCTCAGTTTAAGGCTCAGTTGAACCCTCCTGGGAGAGGAGGTCGAAAAGGTCCAGTTTGGGGATGACTTCCTGCCGAGAGGCAAAGACAAAAAAACAAAGTTTAAAACTCAGGTTGACAAGAACTCAGTCTTACTCAGCAAAAACTCAGCTTGGCTAGAGTACCCAAAACTGGCAAACACTCTGGCGTCGAGGTAGTGGCAGTCAGCAGCTTAAGAGCACTGCGTTAACGAGGAAACCATCAGCAGGTGTGTGAGGAGGCGGACCAGAACCAGGCTCCTCCTGTTGGAGGAAGGGAGACAAACACAAAAACAGACAAAGACTGGAGCCCTGACACCTAGTTAACAATTATATCTAGGTTTATAAACTTAAAAAATCAATACCAGTATCGGCATTGATGCTTCTAAGGTTATGTTGTACCAAACAATGTTGTTTTTTTTTTTTTATGAATTTGTATCATTTTTCTATCAAAATATTTCAGATTCCAATAACACCATTGGCTTGAAATGTTGCTTTTTAAAGTATTTCACTGAGTGCCCAATAAAGAGTTTTAATTTAAGTGAAATTACTACTGTTTATTTTGCATGTCTCCATGGTTAGGGTGAGCTTTAGACCCACCCTCGTATAGTAATGCTAACAACTGGGACAAATAGGAGGCCCATTAGATGTTCATTAACATTTTATAAAGTCTGTCCATCTGCTAATGTCCTGCTTTCAGTGGAGGAGGACACTTTTCAGTTTGACTTTCAGATAATGTGACATTTTTTTCAAGTTTGTTTGACATACAATTGTTTTATTGTATATATATAAGGTATATCAAGAAAAGAAAATTACACTGATGTAAAAGTCCCAAAACGCTGTGCATGTGATAAGATAAACTTGGTGTTAGATGGTGAAAGCAGCAGCAGGGACGCTGCAGAGCTGAGTCTAAATCAGCAACATTTTTGTGGTGAATGATGCTGAACTCCAATGCAGGTTTAAATGGAATCTGTATTTAAAGGAAGCTGTGGAGGTTTTTTTTATAGGCCTGCATTTTAAAACCTCCTTTAGGATTTTCCAAAAAAGTTAAACAATCCACTGGACTTTGTTTCTAAGTTTGAAGACGTTTCTCTTCCCATCCAGGAAGTTTTTCAATAAAAAAATGACAGAAATAGCGTCAGGCTTTATACAGTAGCCCAACAAAGCCTTGTTTGTGTTGACGAACGGGTCCCCCCCCTTTGGAATGGGGGTCGTTTGGCTTTGTTAGCCTGCAATGCCCCATACCTGTCTTTGTCTCTGAAAGGGGGGTCAATAGAGGGAATTATTGGCCTGGCTGAACAGGCGGGGTCTTCTGCTCCCCTGTAAAGGGGTTGGGGTTACGACAATAGCGGGAAGGTATCAACTCAATTGGCTCCTTTAAGCTCCGCTGGCTTTATTCTGCTCTCATGCTTTTTTATATCAATCTTTAAATCACCTAAACCTTTTTATTTTCTTATGCTCAAATGCAGTTAAACTAGTTTTAACCCTGTGTTTTTCCACTACTCAGTAACTTTCTACCTTCACAGAACATTTAAACATACTGTAATCAGCTGACGTTGAGGCCGTTGGCTGTGACAATCTTTATTATAGGGATCTGAGTAAAGGGGTTGAATAAAAATGCCCTGAACCCTTTTTAGTTATTTTTTGGTAAAATTATAAACACCCATTAATGATCTTCAGTCCATTCTCTCTATGATCCACTATGAGCCACATTCATCCCACTGAAACACCCTGAGGTGTGAATACTTTTGCTCTGGGAGAATAGTACAAGCTCAGATGAATCATGTTTTAATTTGTATCCTTTCCTTCATTACCCTGAAGAAACAGCGGATTAATCTCAGACGGAGTCCAGACTCTGTGGGTCTAGAGGAACTTTTTGAGGCTTGCCTTCCGTTTATGGAGATATTTTTTTCTGTTACAGCACTATGCGACGCTGATTAAAGGGGGAACAGAGGAGCTGAAATGTCTTTGTGAGTCATTCAGAGCAGAAGGGAGTAAGAGATGGGTCAGAGCTTCGTCTGCAGCAATCACAGCCCAGTTCTGGTCCAGAATGAGCTCAGCCCAAAGATGAAGTCAACATTTTACTGTTCTTGCCACAGGTTTAAAAACAAAAAAAGGTAATCCACCATCATCTGTAGGGCAGGTAAACTCTTGCTCCATCGCCCAGTAGGACTCAGCAGAGCCATTGAGGTGGCTCTACCAGTTTTAGTCCGTGAGGCAGACAGACCCTGTGTCTACTTTTAAGGCTAGGCTTAAAACTTTCCTTTTTGATAAAAGCTTATATTAGAGTGGCTCAGGTTATCCTGAGCTATCTCTATAGTTCTTGCTGCTATAGCCTTAGACTGCTGGAGGACATAGGGACCCCCATTTCATCATTCTTGCTTCATTCTATCTCTATTCTCCTATTCTGCAGAATCTGTTAGTTCAATCTCTAACCTTCTGCTCTCTCTGCTTTTTCTCATAGTAGCTTCATCTGATCTGTTCCTGTTTGGCTGTGACGTCATCCTGGAGAGAAACATCAGCTGTGCTGCTGCCATCAACACCTTTGTTTATAGATGTTGGAGCTTGGCCGTTTTTTCAGTGTAGTCCTGTTTCTCTGACTGTGACTAACTGAATGTCAGTCACTAATGATATTCTCATGGCCTCAGATAATGGACTTGTATCTGTGCTCGTCCTGTTGGATCTCAGTGCTGCATTTGATACAGTTGACCATAATATTCTTTTAGAAAGACTTGAATATTTTGTTGGCATTAAAGAAACAGCACTAGACTGGTTTAAATCTTATCTATCTGATCGAATTCAGTTTGTTCATGTTAATGATAGATCTTCAACACGCTCAAAGGTTACCTGTGGAGTACCACAGGGATCAGTGCTAGGACCAATTCTCTTTACTTTATACATGCTCCCAATTGGTAGAAATTATTAGACAGCATGGGATTAATTTCACTGTTATGCTGATGATACCCAGCTATATCTGTCTATAATCCAGATGAAGCTAACCCATTACATAGATTACAGGCATGTCTTGAAGACATAAAACCTGGATGACTCTTAACTTTCTGCTTCTTCAGAATGCAGACAAAACAGAAGTTATAGTCTTTGGACCAGAGTCTCTGAAAAGAAGCTGATTAGCCAGTAGAGACTGACATTTTTCGGGAATCCCATGGGTCACGGGATTCCCGTGGGATTCCCGTGGGATGGGAGTCAGTATTAGTAACGATCACGGGATTGGGATGGTACAGGATTAAATATTAACGGGAAGCAGACGGGAGCGGGAGCAAACCAATAGTAACTTCCGGCTCTGAGTTTTTCACCCGCTGGCCAAAAACAAATAAGAATGGGAGTGGTGCAGGAGCGGAGTCATTCTGAATGGGAGGGAGCTGGATGGAGTGGGGAGTAATTTCACCAGGAGTGGGACGGGACAGGATTTAGATTTCTATTCTGGCCCGGGATCGGGACGGGACACCATTTTTTCTGTGGGAGTGGGACGGGACAGGAGTGAAAATCCACTCCCGTGTCAGTCTCTATTAGCCAGTCACTTCATTTGGATGGGATTAAACTGATTTCAGATAATAAAGTAAAAAACTTTTGGTGTTATTTTTTGATCAGGACCTGTCATTTAAATCCCATATCAAAAGAGGTTTCTAGAATTTCCTTCTTCATCTGAGGAATATTGCAAAATTAGAAATCTCCTGTCCAGGGGTAATGCTGAGAAACTAGTCCATGCATTTGTTACTTCAAGGCTGGACTATTGTAATTCTTTACTATCAGGAAGTCCACAAACTGTAGTTAAAAGCCTTCAGCTGATCCAAAATGCTGCAGCCAGAGTTCTGATGAAAATGAAAAGAGAGATCATATCTCACCTATCCTGGCTTCTCTTCATTGGCTTCCTGTTAAATCAAGAATAGAATTTAAAATCCTCCTTCTCACATATAAAGCCTTAAATGGCCAAGCTCCATCTGATATCAGAGATCTGATTGTTCGTTATGTTCCTAACAGAGCACTTAGCTCTCAATCTGCAGGTTTACTAGTGGTTTCTAGAATTTCTAAAAGTAGAATGGGAGGCAGATCTTTTAGTTATCAGGCTCCTCTCCTGTGGAACCAACTACCAGTTTTAGTCCTGTGAGGCAGACACCCTGTCTACTTTTTAAGGCTAGGCTTAAAACTTTCCTTTTTGATAAAGCTTATAGTTAGAGTGGCTCATGTTATCATGAGCTATCTCTATAGTTCTGCTGCTATAGGCTTAGACTTTTGGAGGACATAGGGACCCCCATTTCATCATTCTCCTTCATTCTCTCTCTGTTCTCCTATTCTGCAGAATCTTTTAGTTCAATCTCTCTCTGCTTTTCCTCAGAGTAGCTTTGCCTCGTCTGTTCCTGTTTGGCTGTGACGTCATCCTGGAAAGAAATATCAGCTGTGCTGCTGCCATCAACACCCTTGTTTATAGATGTTGGAGATCGGCCTGTTTTCCAGTGTGGTCCTGTTTCTCTGACTGTGACTGAGTGGATGTGCTCTCTTCGTCCTCTGGCATGGGTGCTGGCTCGGAGCTCGTCTGCCTGGCTGTGTGTGTCCTGGGCGGGGCCGCCTTTTACAGCTGCTTTTTGTATCTATGCTTCTTTTCTATGTCTGCTTCTGTCTCCTTGAACCCCAGTCGGCCTCAGCAGATGGCCGCCACACTGAGCCTGGTTCTGCTGGAGGTTTCTTCCTGTTAAAAGGAGTTTTTCCTCTCCACTGTCGCTACAAATGCATGCTTAGTGTGAGGGATTGTATTAGGAGTCAATGAGTCAATGCAATCAACTGGTTTTCCTTAGATAGAAAAACGTTGTATCAATTTGACTGTATGATCTGGTTGAACTGTAAAGTGCCTTGAGATGACATGTGTTGTGAATTTGGCGCTATAGAAATAAACTAAATTGAATTGAATTGAATTGGATGTGCTCTCTTCATCCTCTGACATGGGAGCTGGCTCGAGCTCGTCTCCCTGACTGTGTGTGTTTCTGGACGGGCCGCCATTCAAAGGGAGTTTTTCCTCTCCACTGTCGCTACAAGCATGCTTTTAGTGTGAGGGATTGCTGAAGAGTCAATGAGTCGATGCAATCAGCTGGTTTTACTTAGATAGAAAACTTTCAATCAATCTGACTGGATGATCTGGCGAACTGGAAAGTGCCTTGAGATGAGGTGTGGTGTGAATTGGCGCTATATAAATAAACTAAATTGAATTTAATTGAGGTGGTCCAGACTTCTGACCAGTCTGCTGGATGGCAGACCTCGGAACATCTAGATCAGGCTTCCCCAATGTCGGTCCTCGAGGGCCTCTGTCCTGCAGGTTTTAGAGGTTTCTCTCCTTCAGCACAGCTAATTCTGTTAATCAGCTATCAATGGAAGTCAGCTGTGCTGAAGCAGGGAAACCTCTAAAACCTGCAGGACAGCGGCCCTTGAGGACCGACTTTGGGGATGCCTGATCTACATACTATGATCTACATACTAGGAGTAAAAAGTGGAGTAAAAAATAGCTTATTATGGCCAGTCAAGTCCCTTACAAATGGAGTCACCTCTGTCCCTGAGTGAGGTCTAGAAGCACAAGATCTATATCCAGCCATTCAGTAAAGATCTTATTACATCTTATTTTTGCATTTGACCAAATTTTTTTTTTTAACCTTTATTTAACTAGGAAGTCCAATTGAGATTCAGAATCTCTTTTTCAAGAGAGACCTGGCCAAGGTAGCAGCCAAACCACAGGAAATTCATACATATTTACAACATAATAAAAAAAATAATAAATACTAGTAATAAAAAAAGAAATATATATATATATATATATATATATAAATAAATAAAGAAATAAATATATAAATAAATATATAAAATAAAATAAAATCAGAGCAGTATGTTAAAACACATTGGGGACAATTAGATGAGCCCTAGAATTATATATTACCTACTGCAGAATTAATTTGGGGGAAAAAAGTTAACAAATAAAGAAAATAAAAGCTAAAAGCTAATTAAAAAGTGAATAAGCCTAGTTAACAATTATATTTAGGTTTCTAAACTAAAAAATGTAAGTGCCTGTATCAGCATTAATGCCTCTAAGGTTATGTTGTTATAAAAAAGTAGTTTCTTTCACTCTCAGAGTGTTTTTCATGAATTTCTACTAGAAGCACTTTTGTTATCTTTAAGGCATTTCTTGACATTGATTTTTTTTGCCATTAAAATATCCATATTTTTTGAATGTTACAAAGGTAATACGATCTTATCCTGGAGTCCAATAACAACGTTGGCTTGAAATTTTGAATTGTTCAAAGTATTTCACTGAGTGCCCTATAAATCCAAGCATTAACAAGCAAAATGTAGTATTTTTCAGTTGTTTGTTAATTCTGACCCTGCATAAAGTTTTTTTTAAAACTTTAATTAAATGTGATAACTTGATTAACTTTTGACTCAACAGCTCAGACTGAGATAAAAACAGGGGAATTCACAGTGAACTGCTGTCACCTCTCTGTGGTGGTGGTGGTGTGTGTGTGTGTGTGTGTGTGTGTGGGGGGGGTATTTAGTGAAAGATGTCTAAACCCCATAATTAAGCAGCCACACCAACAAAGCAGGACAGTACCTCCTGCAGCCTTTAGGTGGCGCATTAAGCCACATTTTTTTTGCATGGCGCTAAATGAACCTGATGTCCTCCCTCATCACATCATTGCCACTGACCGTGGGTTCATCCTCCCACAGAGAAAGTGCAGACTCTGTCTCTGTGGGATTTGTCTCAGAATGTAAAGCGGGTCCTCACCGGTCATTACCATAAGACAGACCACCAACAGGGCTGTTATGATGTGCAGGGTACATGTCAATTAGAGCATGCATGAATCCCAAAGGAGCAAACAAGCTTTTTATTTACATGTGTGAACACTCACTGGGGTGGAGGGGAGCACTTTGTGTCAATTTACACATAGTTGAGATTTCTCGCTGATTAGGAATCCGATTTAAAGCATGAAGGTTTATTTCAATGAATCAGCTGCAGAGTCTCATGTGAAAGATCACATTCAGTTCAGTGTGTACATCTATTTAAAGTCAGGGATATATTTTAATGTATGTGGCTCCGGTTACAGAGGCTGATCTCTCTCTCATTGGCTGAGCCTGTCACATATGTGCTGATGAAGCCCGGTCTGTTATGTAACCAGCCTCTGTCTGCAGAAGTCTGCAGCTCAGACTGGTTTATCCGTTTCTATCCATTAAAGTGAACATAGTAGTGATATAAGGTCAGCTGATCTCAGCTCAACGTAGCACAGGGAAAGAAAACATGGAGTCTAACTGAAAAGATGCTGCCGGTTTAAAGGCCCTGATTGGAGTCAGACTCTGGAGCAAAGTAACACTTAGATGTAAAAGCACCGTCATTCATAGATTTGTCTGCCACATTGTGAGTGGCATTCTTTATGACGACACTAACAAAAAGGCTCCACCTCAGTCCTGTTTGCAAATTTCAAGTCAAACTTTAAGACTGCGCAGAACAACACTGATATAACTTAATTATAAATATGTAACTAAAATTCTAAAAAGATTTTCATAACGTATTGTCAATTCATTCGTATCTCCGTCCAACATTGTTTTTTTTTAGAATAGAATTTATAACAGGAACATTTTCAGGCTACTTTGCTCAAATGTATTATAATTATTAACAAAATAAAAAAAAAATAAAAGAAACATCCAATAAAATATCAAAGTTTTTCCCAGAGTTTGACTGAAAACCTCTTGTTCTGCAGAAAACCAAATACTGAATGTAAGTTTACTTTACTAAAGGTTAAAAAAGGGTTTAAACTGTGATAATTTGTATGTTTATAAGGCTCAGCTGAGAAATAATGTTAATATAGAGATGGTAGGTATTGAAATTCACTATTTCATTAAAAAAAAAGAAAAAGTTACAATACTGAATAATGTATGTAGGGGGAAAAAAATCCTTTCTCATTTTTTCTCTTGTATATTTTTCTTTTCTTTATAGTCACAGGTAATGAAATACTGTCAGGCATGTAAACTCGCTGCTCTGACTTTTCATGTTATCCTCATTAATTGTTTTTTAATATGCATTATTTGTTTCTTTCTTTTACTGAAAAATTGAAAAGGTAAATCAAAACAAAAATATGTTTACTTTATCAGACATCAAGTTTTCTACAGTTGCTAAAATTTCTCTTATCCATGAATCTGTACAGAGGCTGGTGCCTATCTCCAGCAGCCACTGAGGGAGAGGCTGGTTTCTCTTTATCCTGTGACCCTACAGGTCACTGGGTAACATGGAGACACTGAAGAAAACACTCAGACATCAGGACAACTTAAAGGAAATCAATCAATCAAACATTGATTGAAATGTTGGACATTTGGGAGGAAGATGAGGAGAAAATTCACATATGCATGTGGAGAAGATGGATTCTGCATGCAGAAAGACTGCAGGTCCACATTACAAGTGATGACAGCAATGCAACACTGCAAAATCTGATTTTAAAGAAACTAAGCAAAATGTCTTAAAAATAAGCTTGTTTTCACTTAACTTGAGCAAATATATATATATATATGAAGATCTGTAAATGAAAAGAGTATTGTTTCCCTTAATATAAGTTGATTAGATATTAGGGAACTGAAATAAGATAGTTGAGTTTTTTTTTTACTTATTTTATTCAGTTTGAAAAATGACTTATCTGTTCTTTTTTTTAACCAAATAGTTTTTTTTTTCTTTTTTCTATCCTTAACATTTATATATGATGTTATTTTTACTTGCGAAACCTGCACATAGATGCCTCCTTAATTCACTACCTTTGTACCCAGTCTGTGTGTCACTGAGGGCTGCTCTGATTAATTCTCCTTTTAAGTATAAAACCGCGTATATTATCTTTAAAACAGCAAATACACTTATTTCAATACGAAACAAATTACTAATGTCATTTCTGTACAGTACCAACTGTGCCACTTCACACTCCTTTTCTTCATACGGCTGTTATATTTATATATGATATAATTCAATACATATAAT
>JAGKQL010000041.1:43233092-43256761 GCA_018398635.1 Cyprinodon brontotheroides | reverse complement strand
AGTAGAAAATGAAGGCTAATCATGTTTTGGGTGTACTATTCCTTTAATGCTCTTAGAAATAATTCCCGGCATGGACATCCAGGTGGACCCTTAGGCTATGTCCTTAGTGCTTAGTGGCCTACATAGTGAAACCGCAAATACAAGAGCCATACCAGCTCTGACGTTGCACGGGTTAACAAGGTCTGCATCAGTTGCTAGGGAACCGTGGCAACTTGATGACAAATTGGCTACTGGAACAAGACATAGATGGACTAGAGCAGAAAAACTTGGAGGACTGATGAAATGCTACTATACGAAGGCGGCCCCAGTGAAGAGGTTACATGCAGAGACTAGCAGTGGTGCCATTGGAGCACTGGGGGCTGTGACCCTCAAACTGGGAGGTGGCTAAGCAATGAGATTCCAGGTAGAAACATCAGAGGTCTGCTGGTCCAGAAGAGCGCCAGTCCACTAAGGAACAGCTAAGATACTCAGCGCAGAACCCTCAAACTCCCAGGGCCTCTGGTAGAGGACCCCAGCTTGAGAGATGACACATACCACCCCACGAGGGGGGAGGAAACTGTTTTATTTTTATTTTTTTTAGCGTTAAAATCCTTCATAATCTTTTTACGTCGACAGGGCTGCAGGCGAATGTGTGCACAGATTCCTCATTTTCCAGACACTTGTTGAAATTTGCTTTTTTTTCTCCCCCCATTCTCTAGTTTTTTCTCCGCTTCGAGCTTCTTTTTTCCCAAACATACAGCTTTATGATCCAACCCAGAAACAGTTCCGTGCAAACCAATGGAACCAGTTATATCTTTTTTAAATGATCGTTTTAAATGCCACTTTAATCACATTTAATGAATTTTAATACCAATTATGGCTTGTGTAAAAAAAAAAAATGTAATTTAATGACTTTTAATGACCCGCGGAAACCCTGCAACCTTAAACAGAGGGGGTGGACTCAGATTTGAGCTTTTAAAAACCCAGAATGCATTGGTAGAGTTGATCCTTTCTTGCTATAATTCAAACCCTAAACCCCTTTACAGGAGAACAGAAGCCACCTCGCCTGTTCAGCCAGGCCAACAATTCCCTTTAATAACCCCCCTTTCAGAGACATAGACAGGTATCGGGCATTGCAGGCTAACAAAGAAGCCAAACGACCCCCATTCCAAAGGGATGGACCCGTTCTTCTGGTTCAATCTGCATACTGTCTAAGCAAAAACAAGGCTTTGTTTGGGGATACTGTATGAAGTTTGGAACTCAACGCTATTTCTAACATTTTGAATTGAAAAAGCTTCCTGGATGGGAAGAGAAAGTCTTCAAACTTGGAAACAAATTACAGTTTATTGTTTTTTTAAAGTTTTTGGAATGTTTTGTTAAATTGCGATTATATTGCAAAATGGAATTAATCGCTCAGCTCTACAATAAACAGTCATTAAATATTGAAGCAAATGCAGCTGTTGGAGCGTCTGAGACGGTGCTACACGGTGGAAACTGCTTTGTTTAGGGGACGCTTTACGATCACAGCCAGTGCACCTGTCCAGATCTACAGCCATGTTGGCTGAACCAGATCCAGTCGGTAGACCCAGTTAGCCCAGGATGCATCTTCTAGCTGCAGACTATCTGCATCGTACCTTTTCCAAAGACTTTTCACCTTGTTTAAATTACCAAATTTCTCACGTAAGAAAAGGCTCTTCGTTATTCTGGACTTCTTATGTGGAGCAGTTCCTCTGAACCTGGAACCAGCTTAGTAACGCAGCGACACAAGGACAGAACACAGAGTCTGGATCATCAGCCTTGTTGATATGACACCAGAGAAAACATGAACTTTGCATACAGTTTGTCATAATTTGGTCTCGCTCTAACACGGGTTAGTCCGTACGCCGCAGCGCTGGTCCCTGCACTCAGAAAAAACGGTTTTGTTCACAGAAAACAAAATCTACTAATCAGTCAGCGTCTTAATTCTACTTCCTGGAGGAGTTCAGATGTTTAGCAAACTGGGACCTGATGGGTCCATGAGAACCAGTTCGTCCCAGCGGAAGCTCCCAGGTCTCATTTAGTGAAGGCCGCCACCACGGCCCATAACATCTCATTAGTGTTGGTCTTCATACTCTCCGCCTCAGGCTCCAGCTCCAGCAGCTGCCGCACTCTCTTCATCGCCAGGTCGTACTGGTCGTCTATTAGTGGGGCGAAGGCGTTCTCCAGAACGTCGGACGAATGGGCTAAGAAGATGAGGGCGAGCAGCCGCTTGTCCATCCGATGGGGGTCGTTCACCCACTTCTCCAGAACGGCTTCCTGGACCTTCTTGATGAGGCGCTGCTTGATGTTGCTGTTGGTCAGGGGATGAGTGGTCATGTCAAACAACAGGAAGTTCTGCTTCTCTGTGGTCAGGACGCCTTTCTCCACCAGGTTCTTGGCCAGACGCTCACGGACGTTCCTCAGCTGGTAGTGGAGCTTCAGCGGGTTCCACGTCTCTCCTGCAGAGGAAAGTTATGACAGAAAATGAGACATAAGGGGGAAAACAACAACAAAGGTGTTTGGATTTTTTTATGTTTTATACAGGAATGAACAACTAATTTAATGCTTTTTAATGCACTTAGAAATAATTTTCCTATTCTCTTGATTCTTCTCTGCCTCAAACTTAAAGCTTTAAGATCAACTTGAAGCAGTTCCAAGCAAATAAATTATGACATAATATATTTGACGAAACCCCGATGCGTCGCGTTCATAGAGCATAACACTGTATCGGTGCGCGTCTTGTTTTAAGGCAGTCACGTGAACAAATACAGGAGTTGTTTCTAATGGACTGATGCACTAAACTGTGTTTAAAAATGTTATCTTTCAACAAGACAGATAAAAATAAAAATTAAATTCTTTGGCCGTTTATTATCAAAATGAACAAGAATTATGGAGCGGAAGCCTGAAACCGGCGAAACTGTTTTAATTTCTCGGTTTTAATCATTAAAGGTGGGTAGTACCGAAAGTCCACGATTCGATTTATTGATTGCAGAAGCGATGCAAATTCTCGCCTTCGAGTACATCATGACTCCTACTTGAATTCATTCATGCATTTAATATTTCTCCCTCCATATTTTGTTTTAGGGCTTGACCTAGAAGCCCAAATATCCAGGAAATGCTTGTAGGCCACAAGAGCGTCGCGTCAAACATCCGCGCTTGACATCACTGGGCTTCATGGAAGTTTAGCATACACACTTGTTTTGGCTTATCGCATTTCATACGAAATTTTGTGCCATTTTTTAGTAATAATGCGATTCTTGGTGTCAAGAATGTTGCGATAGTATTGAAATTAGAATCACGATGCATCATCATGGCGATTGTGCACCCTAACCCCATCATCCTGTTTCTCACCAAAATTTCAGAATTGCCTCATAAGGGAACTTCAAGTTAAATTTTCATTAACCTTAACAGTTCTTTTTAAAATTATGTTTCAGTCCTAGTCCACAAGAATCCTGTTCAATCACATTTTTATGTGTATGATATATGTTCACATTATGTATTGGCTGTATCTAAAAATGTTCAATTTAAAAGTAGCTATGAAATAATACAATATATCCAACAATAACTTAAATGATATCTTTGTACTGGGTCATCGAATTGATTCAGTTTAGTCTGTCAAATAAGCTGCTTGTACTATGAAGGTAGATTTGTTTCTTTTATTATTCAATAAAAAAAAGGTTGCTTCAATCAAACAATATATTTCAATTTTAAAAAATCTTCACTTTAATGAAAAAAAACTTTTCAATCAAAGAAAAAAAGTATTTGAATGCAAAATATATTCTACTTCACTGCAGAACGCTTGTTAGTCCAAATTATTCAATTAAAAAAAATTGAACTTCAAAACTTTTTACACTTCAAAAAAAATTTGATTCAAATAAAACAATTTTAAATTCAAAATTTTTTCACTTAAAAAAAACAACAAAAAAATCTATTCATAGGGTATTTTTTTTTGCATTTGCATTTGCAGTTTTTTCTATGATTGATTTTTTTTTTGTGATAGATCCCTTCAACCAAAGAGAACATTTTCAACAATAAAAAAAAGTGCTCAAATGCAATTTTTTGAGTCTCAAATATTTATTTAAATTCAAAAACTATTTTCTATGATTGAAAACGTTTATCTTTTTATTGAACTTACTTTTTTCCTTGATTCTGTTGTTTGTTTTTAGGAAGCTTGACTTCTTTTTTGATTGAGATAATAAAGACACCAAATATGTCCTACCCATTATATGCCTCCAATCAAAAAAAACAATATTTACCGTAATTAACAAAGTTGTTTTAAAACAAAAAGGAGCTGCACTTCAACAACAAAACATTTTCAATCAAAGAAAAGCAGTCTTCAAATGTATTTTTTTTGAGTCTCTAATATGTTTCTTTTTGCATTCAAATACTTTTTTCTTTGATTGAAAGTTTTTTTTCGACCAGAAGTGAATTTATTTTTTAATTGAAAATATATTTTTTGATTTAAGCAACTTTTTTAGTTAGAATAATAAAGAAACAAATCTATCTTCATACTTGTACGATAAATCTTCAAAGTGTCCAGCAGGTGTCAGTATTCCAGCAGAGGCTAGTATCAACAAGGGATCAATGCACTTCTCAAAACTCTCAGTCCATCCAGGTCAAAGTCATCCAAAAAAAGCTAAAAAAAACAATCCACTGGACTTTGTTTCCAAGTTAGAGGTTTTATACAGTAGCCAAACATAAAAGCCAAAGCCTTGTTGGCCACGCTACTGGATAAAGCCTGGAACTCAACTGGCAACTATTTTCTGACATTTTGAAATGAAAAAGCTTCCTGGATGGGAAGAGAAACGCCTTCAAACTTGGTAACATAAGTGGGGGTCAAACGCGTCTCCCACAGAAACAACCTAAGAACTTTAGAAGGCAGGATGGTAATCCTGGATGAACTGACGGCCTAGATTATGTTTTCAGCTGGACTTTCCTCACTTAAAAATATATTAAAACTATTTTTGGCCACTGATCTCAGCAAATATAGCAAAGCCGCACTTTACTTTATGCGCTTAACCTTTCATACTAGAAGAAAGTTAGATACTATTATTTTATTATTAAAATAACATCAATTAATTGCCGATGGCAAAAATTAATGTCGAATGCGCTTCAATAACAAGAAATGCCGAAAGCTTGCCCAATATAGTATTAGGGGAGAAATAACAAAAGTGCTTCTATAAGAAATTCATGCCGGACACTCTGAGACTAATACCTCATTTACACTACCCTCTAAAACCGATCCATGCTAAGACCGATCCGAGCACCGGATCAGGATTTAATCAGGCCGGCTCGGTTCTGACCGACCGCTTACACATCTGCGCTCTATCTCCGCGGTTCATCGACTCCTCGCCTGGTGGCGCATCTGGCGTATTACTGCCAGTATTTAAGGAGAGAAATACAAGGTTGGGCGGGAAAATGCAAATAAAAGTTCATTTGCCTTACCGCGCATAAAACACAAGAAGAAGAAGACGAAGAAGGAGGAAATCAAAACCACAAAATCAAAATGGCGGCGCCCGTCACATTCAAGAAAGTTATGCTTGATTATTATTGCTGTACTTCGGTGTTTGCGGAGGGTCAGGCGAAGACGAGCAACCTTTCTAAAGTATGTCGGCATAGCACTTTTCTTCTTCTGTTTTGCTTGTTGGTTGGCAAGCAACTTGCTGGAGGGGCATTACCGCCAACTACTGGAATGGAGTGTGTGAATCGCGATGCTGCAGCCAGACCTGAGATGACGCGTTCTGCTCATCGCTCACACGTTACGTACAGAGAACGCGGATCCAGAGGGAAAAACCCGGGATGCACGAGCCCCACACCTCCTGGAACTTCAGGTGCAGTTGAAGCAGGGTCGGTTGTGCTCCACCCTCGGTTCAGTTCAGTTTGCTTCCATTTTACACACCATAAGTTATCTCAGTTACTGAGCCCTCTAGACCGTCTCAGCACGTTTTCTTTAAAGGAAATAGTAATAATCAGTAACACCGATAGCCTTCATTTTCACTTCCATGCTGAACACTCACACCAAGAGTACTTTTTTTTGATATCTCAAAATGCATCTGGAGTCTGGGAGGCTTTCTTGCTGTCTGCTGACAGGCCCCAAATAGCCACTGAGGAATATGGCTGAGGCCAGGATTCCATAAAAGATCTACACTTTAAAAATTGGCGGCATGTTACTCACTTACTGCTTTCCGTGCCTGTTCCAGTAATCACAAGGTAAGGCAGCGTCCATAAATTTTCGGAAGCAGAAGTCATTTGCGAGAATGTTTTTAGAGCACCGAAAAACAGTAGTGTATGGTGATTTCTATAGAAAAGCGCTGAAACTCGGTGAAGTTCATTTTATCGCTCACGAGGAACCGCGACAGACCAAAACCAGGATGAAAGTGTGCATTCAAGCTTTAGAGCAAAGAACTCATGCTCTTCACCTCAACACTGGAAGTCCTGTGACATTTTCTTTTCTTTGTTTCTTTCTTGCACAGGTAAACACGGGTAATATTTCTTCTTCTACGCTTTGCATTACTCGGCAGAGCAGACTTCTGAATGCGCACTTTCATCTGGTTTGGTTTGCCGCGGTTTCCGTGAACTTCGTGAACGCGCTTTTAGGAAATCCTATACACTACTGCTTATGCTCTGTAAAAACATTCTAAATGACTTCGCTTCGAGTAAATTCTAGACGCTACCCACTCAGGACACTTGGAATACATTGAACGCAGCAGTATGGAGGAATACACATCGCTTTTTGTGGACTTTTATGGACCTTTCTGTCTCGGGCCCCATAGACCTCCATTATTTGAAATGTCAGCAGACCGCAAGAAGCCTCCCAGATCTCCAGATGCATTTGAGATATCAAAAAAGTACTCCAGAGTGTTGTTCAGCATGGGGTGAGTAGAAAATGAAGGCTAATCATGTTTTGGGTGTACTATTCCTTTAAGGCATTAATGCTGTGTCCGGCTCTTACTTTTAACTTTACTTTTTAACTTTTCAATAACCTTTTTACCTTTTTTTCTTAACTTGTTAACTTTTTTTTTAATTTAATTTACAGTAGGTAAAATATCATTCAATGGCTCATCTAATTGGTCAAAAGTCAAAAAAAGATGTACAGCCATGTAGCAGAATCTTTGCTGAATGGCTGGATATAGATCTTGTGCTTCTAGAGCTCACCGAGGGACGGGGCGGGAAGTCCTTTTGCAAGGGGTATGCAAGTGATAAAAAAACGGTCCTATAAAGGGTTAAGGAACATTAAAGATGCTCTTAAGGTGCGTCTGACCTTAATGTGTAAAAGCCTCAACAATGAAACGCCAGACGCTTTGTTGATGCTCAAAACACAGCATGAGCGTAGCTTTGGACTTTCTGATTGTTTGAATTTACCTATGAAACATAATATTGTAGCTAAAAATGATCTCATGTCTTCCTTGTGAAATTTCCACCTCTAGACAATCGCACATACTTCACATAATCAGGACAAAAGTATTGTTGGAACGTAGACAAAAAGTTAGCTGCATTCAACCTCAAAAAGCAGAAAATAGCGTTCTGCTTGATCTACGTGAGGAGAAAAGAAGTTTGAAGATGGGGGAACCCACCACTGAGCAGTTCTATCCAGCTCTGCACCGTCTCTGGGGTCGGGGTCTCCTTGATGTGCTTCAGAGCCTCATCCAGAAGAACATCACCTGTCGGAGCGTCGGAGCGGCAAAGAACCTGGGAATTTAAACCAGAACACAAACAGGAGGTCAAAGGAGGAAGAAACAGACCCAAGATTCCACACAGACCAGTGGCTTCTACCTTTCTGGCCAGCAGACTTTTCCTCCTGACGCCACACGGCTCCAGCTGAAGGCGTCCTCGTAGGCCCAGTTCGATCAGCATGCACCCCCGCAGGCCCGACGATATGCAGTCGTTCCAGAACGACGTGTAGCCCTGCGCCGTGGAAACAGAGCCACAGTCCAGGTGTGAGGACATTACAACAGGAAGTGCGGAGTTTAACCTGGACCACTGACGGCCCAGAGGCAGCTAAGAACCGGATCTTTTTGCTGCAGTAGAGCCAGAGGATGATGGTGATCTCATCCTGAACGCCTCGTGCGTTCAATGTTTGGTCCACTTCCTGTTTATTCAGTAAAGATCCTCAGCACATGAAGGCAGTTTAACCTGAGAAATCTTATTGCTCTGCAAACATACTGTCTGTTTTACACAAACGGCGCCTGGAAGCGTCACGCCTGATCGGCTGACCTCCTGTCCAACCAGCAGCTCTGGGATTCAAGTGGGAAATCTTTACAGTTTGGGGGGGGGACGACCTGAGTCGCCACTATACCGACCTACTTTCTGAGACGGATGATTTCATAAAGATTCCACCGCGAGTGAGGATCACTCCTAAACGCAAACCCACTTTTATTCTCCCTCCAGTCTTTGAGCTAGCCGCGTGGACCGATTTTTCTACAAAAATCCAAACTGGAATAGACGATCTGAATGATCCAAATGATCCAAGCCCGCCTCCATTTGCACTGAAGGTTCTGACCCTGCAGAGAACTGAGGCTGGGATCATGGTTCTATCAGACCTTTAGAATGACATGATCATCATCAAACATAATCCTGGATGATTTAAAACCTTCACTTTGTTTTCTGTGCAGAAACAGACTTGCATAGAGTAGAGATTATACGTAGCAGCAGCATAACGCTTCACTATAGTCCCAGTTAGGTCTGTATTTGGGTTTTAGGCACAAGTTAATTGACCTTAACTGATCTCATATTGGCTGCTCAGTGGCACTGGTGCCTTTCAGCAAGAAGACTGTTCTGGGTTCCATTCCTGGCCCGGGGTATTTCTGCATGGAGTTTGCATGTGTTGCTCCCTGAGCATCATGGGTTCTCCTGGGTACGACAACCTTCATCCCGCAGTCTAAAACATGACTGTTGGGTTTAATTAGCTTCTCTAAATTCTCCTTAGGTGTGTGTGAGTGTGTGTGTGAATGGTTGTTTGTCTCTCTTGTGTTTTCCCTCACGATGGACTTACGAGAGATCTAGTCCAGGGGAGGACCCCGCCTCTCATCTGTGGACAGCTGGAGATACGCACCAGCACTAGGGTAGTGTAAATAATATCAGTTTTTGTGTCGTACGCATGAATCAACAGCCGACAGATCCGGAATGCATCGACACATCCACAAGATAATCAATCATCCATAGCTTTTCGATCTCCTGGTCTATTTTATCCATTTGAGGACGCAGGGGCCAAAAAGCGGCGGAGATCCAGCTGGAAAAGAGCGCGGGTCCCAGCGTTCCCGCGTGCACCTCGCTCTTCTAGCGGGTCAAAACTTCACGGAAGTTGTTTTCCTCAATTTCGGTCGCTCAAAAAACAAAACAAGCGACCTCCTGTCTGCTGCTGCAATGTCTGCAGTCAGCTACAATCTGGGAGAGGAGCAGCGAGCGTCTCTCAAAGGCGCTCAGTGAGCGATCGTCAATCCTGGAGCCTTCTTCTTCTTTCTTCTTCTTTTTTAAATGGCGGTTGGCAAACAACATATGGTGCATTGAATGCCCGTCACCTTCCAGAATGGAGTATGGACCAGACTTCAGATTTAAATTATATTCTCCCTAAAAATACCAATTTCTTGCTTAGAATTAAAAACCTACTGGAAACCTACATCCCCAGATGACCTTTGAAACAATTCTACTTATATCCTAGTTTTATTTTTTGTATTGCCACTAAATCTCTAAGCAACATCTCTCTTTCCTGAGTATATTTATTACATTCTAAAAAAATATATGTTGGACAGTTTCTCTGGAGCCGAGGTATTGCATTGAACTCATTACACTGATATTTTGTGCAGTATTTTTTTTGATGCAACTTTTCTACTTCTGTTATTTGCTGTTGTTTCTAAAGAAAATGCATAATGATGTTACAGCTTTCATTAGATTTATTTCCCAAACTTGAAACTTTCGAACTAGCCTGTAACGGGTGTAAAGTATACTAATAAACTTAATAATAAAAAGAAATTAACCGATTAATAAATGGGAATGTGGTGCCATTCTTGAGTGTCGAAAATAATCGAGATCGTTGGGTCAGGAAATCGATACTAGAATCACGAGATAAGATCCCATGGATGGGATGATTTGCACTAACCAAGCACCCTAATTAGCCACTGAGCTGTTGGCATCTGAGACCTCTTATCATAAGTAGGATGGATCAGTTTGTTTTGAGATACTCATATAAATAAAAATATAAAGCTGCTTCAGTTTTACACCTTGCCATTTTTATTGCTTTTATTGTAATGTCTATACTTCATATTTATCTTATCACTTTCTACCTGTCCATGTAATCCCACACTTTATGTCAGATTTTAAATGTCAATAGTCTTGTATATTTTCTTGTATATTTGTATATTGCAGAGAGTAAACGTAATTTCATTTCCCTTGTATGTCTTGTACATATGTAGAAAATGACAATAAAACTGACTTGACTTGACTGCCTTCCTGTTTGTTTCAGGTTGAATTTACTGACTGTTTCCAAAGTTTCTAAATGTCAGAACCATGGATCCTGACTGATGTAAACTCCCAGGATTACACGGCAGACCTTTAGTGAACCGACTACGTTCTCCGAGATGTTCTAAGAGCAAACTTTAATTCAGAGCTGACTGGACCTTTGTAGTTTCTGTCCTCAATCCTCGAAGCAGTTTTAACTTTTTTATTTGAGACACTCTGTTGATCTTTATTTCATTGCATTCAAGTCTAACAGAGCATCAATTTCTGTTCAAGCTGACAGTTTTATGCATTTTATTTGAACTTTAACTGTTTTTGTTGCCTTGATCATTTCCTTGTCTAATCTGTTCATTTGCACAATTATTTTTCTGTCATATATAAACTAATATATATGGTTGACTGCTGGTATCAGTTAATAAACTAACTTTGGGTCTTTGGACTGAGGAACTAAAGCACTATCAATGCAATCAAACTGCCAACTTTAAAAATTTTCCAGTTCCAGGGCCTGGGGCATTGATGGAGGCTAGACCAATCATGATCCTGGCCGCTGGTGGGCGGGGCTAATTTACCAGACTAACTTTGAGACATTTTCTGGATTAAGGAGCAAAAAGCAGCTGAGAAGCTTCCAGAAAGGTTCTGATCATTGAGATCCGGATCCATTAAAGCCACCAGAACCTTCTACTATAAAAAGACATTTTAATTGCCGTTTTTCCCTTCAATGGGGATGACAAAATTAAAATAATAATTTTCTACGTAAATAGAAATGAAATTAAAAAGTATATTTTCTAACAGCTGTTATAACTACATAATAACATACTGTGTTGCATTAAAATCTAGCAAAAAATGTTCTAAAATAAGTAAAAATGTCTTAAAAATAAGTGTTAACATTTTACTTACATATTCTAGCCACTATGAGTAGGAAAACTAAAGATGATCTGCCAATGCCACTTAAGGGAATACTACACCCCAAAACATGATTTAAGCCTTCATTTCTCTACTCACCCCATATATAGAACAACACCCTGGAGTTACTTTTTGGATTTCTCAAGACGCATCTGGAGATCTGGGAGGCTTCTTGCTGCTGTCTGCTGACATTCAAAATAATGGAGGTCCTATGGTGCCGTAGGCAGAAAGGTCCATAAAGTCCACAAAAGCGTGTCAATATTCCTCCATACTGCTTTCGTCCAATGCTATTTCCAAGTGTCCTGAGTGGGTAGGCGTCCAGAATTTTCGAAACTTGAGAGTCTGTTTAAGAGCGTTTTTAGAGCATAAACAGTAGTGTATAGGATTTCCTGAAAGCGGATTCGCGGCGCTTCCCAAGAGCTTGACAGGGACCAACCAGGCGAAAGTCTTTAGCATTCAGCTCAGCAAGAACTCATGCTCTTCCCCTCCATAACACAAGTCCTCAGACATTTTTCTTTCGTTGTTTCTTTTCTCTTTCCTTAGTGAAGCAGCGCATTTCTTCTTCTACGGCTTGCATTATGTGGCAGAAACGGGCGCTGAATCGCGCTTTCATCTGGTTTGGTCTGCACGTTTTCGACAAGCGCCGTGAAGCAGCGCTTTCAGGAAATCTATGACTACTGTTTATGCTCTAAAGCATTCTGTGGACCGTTCGAGTAAATTCAGGGCGCTACCCACTCGGGCCACCGAGAATACGTGACTGGCGGCAGTATGGCGGAATCGACCGCGTTTTGAGGACTTTATGACCTTTCTGTCTCGAGCTGCGAAGACCCGGCCCATTATTTGAATGTCAGCAGGCAGCAAGAAGCACTCCCCAGATCTCCAGATGCGACTGAAAATATCAAAAAAGTACTCAAAGTGTTGTTCAGCATGGTAGTAGAAAATGAGAGCTAATCATGTTTTGGAATGTACTACATCCTTTAAATTAGTAATTAGATGTTATGCACTTGAAATAGAGACTGCATTTGTTGTTGCTTTTTCTTATTTTAAATGTAAATTGTCTTGTTCAGTGGCTAAGTGTCTCACTTACCAACTTAATTTAAGAAAAATGCATTTTTTTAAAAGAAAAATTGACTTACTTAGATTTACTTTTTTGCAGTGTAAGACTAAGCGGTTTCTTGCAAAGTTATGAACATATTTTTTCATTTTATTTCAGAAAACTGCATTTAATTCTGTCATTTAATTACTCTGTGACTCCATAATCTGTCCTGTAAGGTTTATTAAACCTTAAACGCAGGATTAAATGTAATTATCAGGCGCAAATGCGTCACATTTCCAGCTGATTAGCAACTCCTGATGTAAACAAACCACATCTGAGGTCTGCAGGCAGAAGGCCTGATGCTGCTGCTGTTAGCTCCAGTTAGCATAGCGCGCTAGCTAGCAGCTCAGATAACGGGAACCAGAGCAGCTGGAGCTCCGTTTCGTTCCGCTCCGGCTCACCTCTCGGTCCTTCAGGCCCAACAGCAGCACCTCCTCCATTAAGGTGAGCCGCGTTTCTTTGGAGTCTCCGCTGTCGTCTCGGTCCGGCTCCTCTCCCCGCGCGGCATCCTGCTCCTCTCGGCCGAGCTCGCGCTCTTTGTCGGCGGCGGTGCGCGAGGCTTCGGTGCGCCTCTGCACGAGGCCCGAACTTCTCTGAGTTATGGAAGTCATCTGTGGGAGAGGAGTCAAGTGAAGGACGGCGGAAAGCTCCCAGCTCTGCCCGCTGAGCCCTGAAGGTTCACCCGGCAGCCTGTCGGTCAGAGGGAGGCCGCATGGAGGGTCTCCGTCCGAACAGCAGCGCCTGAAGAGCCGCTCCACTTCCCAGAGTTCTGTCTAATATGGCGCCTTGTGGTCACTGGTGGAACCGAACTTCACCGACTGGAAGAGACCGACCTGCAACCACAGTCTGATGCTTGGATTCAATTAGGAAATAAAGGTTGACTTGTTTTCCCCCTCAGGATATTGTCCTTGGAACAGTTCAAAACACATTAATATTTTATCATGTTTTATTAAATGTTGAATTTGCACCTTTACACTTTTGAACCTTTCTGTTTTCCGTCCTGGATCCAAAGTCTATAAATGTGTAATTTATGCTTCCAAACATCTCCATCCTGATAAAAAGACCAGATTTTAAAGGAAAACTTCACTAAAATTCAGAATTCAAACTTCTGAAATTACTTTTAACTATGAAACTATTAAATACTGTTCAATAAATGATAAGTGTTTTTAATTTCATTAGAATGTGCTTTACTGGAGGCATCCATGTTTGTCAAAGAACACTACTGCCACCTACCGGTTTCCAGTGACGTCACGGTGCAGTATCAGCTGTTGATCAAGTCAGGAGGCGTCAAGTAACAGAAGTACAAATACTTCATTACTTTACTTAAGTACACTTTTTAGGTATCTATACTTTACTCCTTTAATTATTTTTCTCCCTCATTCTGACTTCTACACAAGTATCTGTACTTTCTATTCCTTACATTTTTAAAACAAAGGTTACTCGTTACTCTTGACTTCGTTTTAATGTTTATAAATCTTTATTTCCCGTCATGTGTGCCATCCAATGCAGATTGGCTCCATCCACATTTAGTGAAAACTAGTGTCATTGGATGAGTCATATATAGCATAAACACTCATTGGTTAGCTAAAGGAAATCATCAGAAGCAAGCAGGTGTTCTTCAAACTGTGAGGTCATCAACAAGGGGTCCGTGACCCCTAGGGGTCCACGAAGGTACTGCATGGGGGTCCCCCCCTTTCAATGTCTTTAAATCCACATTAACATGAATTCAACACACTGCAGTAAACAGATAAATGGAGGCAGAAGATGTCTTTCAGTCATCAATGCTCACATTCAGCGACACACAGGAGCTCTTTCAAGCTGGACACACGTTTCATTCACAACACCTGTCCCATCAACTAGAATCAGAAATACTTTAATAATCCCATGGAGAAATTACTTTAGTTACATTACTCCATCTGTAATAAGTGACTATAGGAACAGTTTGATATTACACACTTTTATACGATATATATAATTAGGGTGTCTCAAAGAATTTTTCGAAATAGTCGAAAAAATTGAGCTTTCAATTCATCTAGTGGCATCTGGCTGTTTTTTTAAAGGTTACTTTATACTTTAAGCAGTTTTTGTAGAACATGCTATTACTTGAATAAAGAGGTGAAGTTGATACTTCAACTTTTACCAGTGTCTTTCTGAACTGCAGTATTTATACTTCTACTTAAGTAACAAATGTGAGTATTTTTGACACCACTGATCAAGTCCCAGTGCTGTATCTGGTAGTTTGTCACAACACGCTATTATTATCAAGTCATCTTGAAAACATTCTTCTTCCAAAACGTTGGCTACATATTGCGTGTTTTTTCTCACAATGGCAAAATCCTCCCTCTTCAAGTTGGCGATCCAACGATGAACCCGTCCGTGGAGGATCAGGAATCAGAAAGGTGGAATAACTCTTTTCTTTCCACTTTTACCTGATGTATTCCAGCATCCAGCTGCCATGCACGTGGGCATTGTCAGTTTCACTATAGCTCTGGTGAATTTCAATGGTGAAGTCCTCTGGAAATCTTCAATAATTGTTGTTGATTGCAGATGTGTCTAGTAGTTCCCATTGATTTAGCTTGGAAGCGGGGAGAATGGCGCTAGGCTTACGCACCGTGGCGTCACTGCTGGAAGATGGCAGGAGGGGGAGGGTTACTATATTTGGGCAAAAATGGCCGCTCCCAGACTCAGTGATCGTGATGAAAATTATTGTTTGTTTGTTTTTTTACTGATTAACGCTAAATTCATTAAATCACTGCAAACGTATTAGTTTTAGGTATAAATAATGATCCATTGATTATTCCTTGCTGACCGGACTTTTCCTTTAAACTCAATCATTCTTGTTTACAAACTAAAAAGAAACTGTAAGATAATAGTGAAGCTCAGTTTAACCAGTATATAGTATTTAATTACAAAGTGTGTTCCTAAACAAAGGTTCTCATTTGCAGGATTTCATGAGAGGCAAATATAATATGAATAAATAAAAGGAAAATGTCAGTTGGGTGATTGTAATCTTAAAGCGCTTTCAAGAGGTTAAAACTAGCCTGTAAAGTCAGCCGAACTTTTTTTGTTTCACTTTTTTTATGGATTAGGTAGTAAAAACGTTGAACGCTTGCTGTCTTATGTTTGCTTTCCTTTTCTTTTTTCCTTTTTTTCTCTTTTTTTTCTTTCATTATTTAAAAATCTATTTTTTGATTATATTAATGTTTGTGTATTTTGGTTTATTTAAAAAATTGCACATTTAATGCACATTTGCAACTAATTTAATATGTTTTGTGACAGTTTGTATTCAGACATTTTAATAAAAGAGTGAAAAATTCTATGTATCATTTATTTATTTTGTATTAATACATAACCTCACCGTATTTGTTTATAATATTCATTTAAGGATAGTTGATTCTGCGTGGTGGGAAAGGGGGCCTTTAAATCAAATTCTGCTTAGGGCCCCCAGGAGGCTTGGGCCGGCACTGGTTAAAGCTTCCCTACTGAATCCTTATTTGAGAAAAAAGATATTTCTCTTCTTAAAATGTGGTGGTTAGCCCAAACCGGATCTATTAGAGGAAGTTCAAGAACTTATTAACACTTTTAAACTTTTAAAAAAGCACAAGCTTCTAAATGTGCTTCATATTCATTCAATCCTCTTTATTTGAAGCATGAAACTCTCCTGTGGTTGAGTTGTAGATTCGCTAGAAGGTTTGGTTTCCATCCATGTCTGCTCTGAACACACCAGTGCTCCTGCAGAAACCCGGGAACCCAGTCCATCACATGGTTCCTGTTTGTGTATCTGTTTTTAGATTTTTATGTATTATTCTGTGTGAATGGAACTGTAAAAAAACATGAAATAAGAGATGATGGAGTCTGGAGCGGCTGTGTGACGTGTTAAAGGAGGTTTCATCACTTCCCTACAGACCAAGTTTATGACTTTTCTTCCTACTTTAACACATTGCAAGAGTGCAGAGCATTGAACAAATGGTTTGATTTTATGTAACCATTTTAAATCTTGTGTGAACACTCATTTTTTTACTGTAAAGACCAGTTTTTAGATTAGAATTTACAAAAATAAAAGTATAAAAACAATCAACTGGACTTTGTTTCCAAGTTGAAGACGTTTCTCTTCCCATCCAGACAGCTTTTTTCAATTCAAAATGTCAGAAATAGCGTTGAGTTCCAGGCTTTATACAACTCAACGCTGTTTCTGACATCTTGAATTGAAAAACTTCCTGGATGGGAAGCGAAACGTCTTCAAACTTGGAGACAAAAGTCCAGCCGATTGTTTTTTAACTTTTCTGGAATGACTATGACCTAGATGACTGAGAATCTTCACCAGCATATTAGATTAGAATGAAAAGCCATAAAAAAACAGTGGATTGTTTAACCAAGCAGAGCCTCTTCAAAGGCGAATCCAGCTGAAGAGAGAAGCTTTCCTCCTCTGCAGCTGCATTTTTTTTTAAAAAATGTTTACTAAACACAAAGGCTTAAGGAATAGAACACGTAAAACAGACAGGTAGATTTTTACAATATATAGTACAAAAGGAACAGAATATCATAAATTAAATAAATTTCTACAATATTCGTATGTGTTTATAGCACATTTAGACAAATGGATAATAATAGTTTAATTTCATTAAACAGAACTGTATTTAAAAAAAATGGAAAAGATGATAAATATATAGGCTACTTTTTATTAATGTGGAGTTTATCAAACTGCCAGCAGATGTGCTGCCCCAACAGGATCCCTGTTCATTAAAGGAATGAGTTAGAATCGGCATTAAAAGATTAATTTCCTGTTTTGGTTATTTATTTCTTTATTGAAAGAAAATCCACTTCTTGTCACCATCAGTTAAATAAGTCATAAAGGTGCAGCTGATTTAGGAGGAATTAAACCATCATAAATATTTTTATTCTTAAAACTTTCAGGTTTGCCTCTCAAACCCAAAGAAGCTCCACAAAAAGAAGAAGAACCATTGCATTTTATTTTTTAAAAGATCAGCCACCAAAGAAAAGACCAACCGCTTTCAGAGAGGATGTGCAGAACATGGATTCATATAGGAGAAACCACAGGGATGTTTTTCTTTAATTATTACTTATCTTATTCATTTATCTTTATTTTGGTCCATTAAATATGTTTTAAAACTTAATTTCCATCACACCTTCCCAATGAAACATCTAGAGAAGTTCTGCCTCCTGTCATGGCGAGAAGTTTTGTCAATTGTAAAAAAAAAAAAAAACTCTTTAATCCTTAGTCTATAACCAAATATTCATACACAGTGTTGTTTGCATACTTTTCGATTGCTCTGGTTCCTGTATATCAGTGCCAGTAATCCAGTAATAACTTATTAGTTCCCCCATTGTTTAATTTACTTGAACTGCAGAGAATAATTAATGAACAAAGTTGTGAAATTCTTAGTTTAAAGTATATTTAAGATTCAAGTATTTTAGTGGGGCCCATTCTGCTTTACTTCAATTCTCTAAAAATCAGCAGAATGTAGAAAATAATATATATTGTGAGAAAAATGTTCCACATAACTACAGTTACACTTATTGTCAATCAGTAACATTTACTGTGCTATAAAAATTCCCCATTTTGTGACTTATTTTCAGTTAAATCCTCTAAAAACCTCCAACCTACAGCTGCACCTGTCCTCATCTAACCCTGACAGGGTTTCCTGTCCAAAATATTTCAAAATCTCAAGATTTGGTGAGAAGTTGGCAGCCCTGTAAATCTAATGTCAGAAAATGAATAACTAAACCTCAAGTAACAGGACTGTGAAATAAACTTAGCGCCCCCTTGGGTCACAAAAATAACCTATAAACAGAATTGGTTTTGATTTGACAAAATGCTACGGTAGCTAAGTCCTGCAGGAAATAGCTGCAATAATCTGAAATTGAAGAAAAACAAAGTAAACACACACTCACTGGCCAATTTATTAGGTACCCCATGCTAGTAACGGGTTGGACCCCCTTTTGCCTTCAGAACTGCCTCAATTCCTGCGTGGCATAGATTCAACAAGGTGCTGGAAGCATTCCTCAGGGAGTTTGGTCCATATTGACATGATGGCATCACACAGTTGCCACAGATTTGTCGGCTGCACATCCATGATGCGAATCTCCCGTTCCACCACATCCCAAAGATGCTCTATTGGATTGAGATCTGGTGACTGTGGAGGCCATTTGAGTACAGTGAACTCATTGTCATGTTCAAGAAACCGGTAGTCTGAGATGATTCCAGCTTTTATGACATGGCGCATTATCCTGCTGAAAGTAGCCATCAGAAGTTGGGTACATTGTGGTCATAAAGGGATGGACATGGTCAGCAACAATACTCTGGTAGGCTGTGGCGTTTACTGCGATGCTCAATTGGTACCAAGGGGCCAAAAGAGTGCCAAGAAAATATTCCCCACACCATGACACCAACACCACTAGCCTGAACCGTTGATACAAGGCAGGATGGATCCATGCTTTCATGTTGTAGACGCCAAATTCTGGACCCTCACCATCCGAATAATACGCGGCAGAAATCGAGACTCAGACCAGAGCGAACTTAGCGTTTTCCAATCTTTCTATTTGTCCAATTTCCATGAGCCAAGTGCACGGTAGCAGCCTCAGTTTCCTGTTCTTAGCTGAAAGGGAGGGGCACCCGCGGTGGTCTTCTGCTGCTGCAGCCCATCCGCCTCAAAGTTTACGGCGTGTACTGGCGTTCGGGAGATGCTCTTCTGCCCACCTTAGCTTTAACGGGTGGTTATTTGAGCTCACAGCGTTGCTTGCTCTTATCGAGGCTCGAACCAGGCCGCAGCCATTCTCCTCCTGACCTCTAGCATCAACAAGGCATTTCAGCCTACAGCGAACTGCAGCATCACTGGATGTTTTTTTTTTCCGGACCATTCTCTGTAAAATTCCCTAGGATGGTTTGCGTGAAAATCCCAATAGATCAGCAGTTTCTGAAATACTCAGACCAGCCCTTCTGGCACTAACAATCAACAATCACGTTCAAAGTCACTCAAATCACCTTTGCTTCCCCCATACTGATGCTTTCGGGTTTGAACTGCAGGAAGTTAATACTTGACCATGTCTACATCACCTAAATGCCGCTGAGTTGCCGCCATGTGATTGCTGCTTAGAAATAGAATATTAACGAGCAGTTGGACAGATTGTACCTAATAAAAGTGGCGGTGAGAGTCGTATTTGCAGCTGCGATACAAATTCTGATGGTAAGTAAAAGTTTCAACATGATTTGCCTGTTGCATTGCTTTTTCACCAGGAGCAAGTAAACCAGCATTCAACCAATGTAACAATAATGTCGCATGATCAGACTTTTTGGTAATCAATCATTGTGTCCAATCGACATTCCACCCTTAAAGGTTTCTTACTTGCCCGTTAAATCTTACCTGTAAAACACACACAAACTAGGGTTTGAAGTTTTTTCTAAATGTGGCAGCCTACCTGTCAGAGAACTTCTTACATGTCCAATCAGATTAAACAAATCTGTTTGAGAACCTCAAGATTTGTATTTTAACAGCTGCAATCCTTCACAAAAGCATCATCTTTGACACAAAACAAGTTAATGAGATTCATTAGTAGAGCTAATGACAGAACAATCAAACAACGGTAAGGATGTATTTAGGGAGCCCGATTAATGTAATATCTATGACTATGGGCTTTGGTAGGAAGCTGAAGTGAACCATAGGAAGAACATCCAGTATCAATACAACAAGTATGCAGTGAAGTATTTAATTCTACTTTATATAAAAGCCCAACCAGAGACAGGATTTGTCCCTGGTTGGGCTTTTATATAGAATTTTACAGTGAAAAATACAAATATAAAAAGAAATAAAACTAGCTATAACTCTTCAAAACTGTTGAAAATGTTGTAATTTAAAGTGTTCTTTTAATCGTAGATTTTGGAAGTAAATAAAATAGAATAAACATTCAAATAGCAGAGACACAAGTGGCAAAAGCATTGTTTGTTGCAGAAGATATCTCAGAAAACTAATGCTTACATGACTACGTGTTATGGGTTTCACTTTTAGATAGAAAATAATAGTGAATTTGTTGTGAGTTTCCTTTGCAAGCTCCTTGAGGTTCCCTAATTCCTGAGATGTTGTGACTGCAAAGTGCCTCTTTTGACTAAAAGCACTTTGACCCAGAGTGAACAACACATCCTCCCCTCTGGCCGAACCTTCCTGTTCCTGATCTTATAAACTGAGTGGAGATGAAAGACCATGGATCATTTTGTTAAAAAGAGTCGGAGTACTGATGACATTTTCACAGCTTAAAAGCTTATGTTTTAGTAAAAATCGCTGGTAAAATTAGAAAACCCAGTGCAATCATGTTCACATCTGAAAATCTTGCTAGATCACCCAAGCTGCAAAACTGACCTTCCTTTGGCAGATTGGAACATTGAGCGTCACATTTTGTGGGGTCCAACTCACTCAAAATGGCCACAAAAAGAGAACTTAATCTGAAATCCCACGGTTCATTTCGTTCTTAGAATGAAGGCTATTCCATGCGAGAAATTGCGCTTGAAATTGAAGATTTCCCCATAACGGTGTGTACTACTCCCTTCAGAGGGACAGCACAAAACAGGCTCTAACCAGGTAGAAAAATTGGGGAGCGGAGTTGCACAACTGGGCAAGAAGATAAGTACATTAGAGTCTCTAGTTTGAGAAACAGACGCCTCACAGGGTCCCCAACTGGCATCTTCATTAAATAGTACCTTGGTAGCCTGTTTGAGCTGTCCTCTGTAGGTATTTTACACACCGCTGGAAATCTTTAATTTCCAGCAATTTCTGCATGTAGATGCTTCCTTCATTTCTAAGAACAGGGGGACTGCAAAGACATTAAAGTTCTCTTTTTGGCATTTTTGAGCCAATTTGCCCCACAAATGTGATGCTCCGTGTTCTCAATCCCGGCTCAAAGCGTGAAGGTCGGTTTTGTAGCTTCTGTAACGAGCTAAACTATTTTCAGATGTGTGAACATGATTGCACAAAGGGTTTTTTAATCATCAATTAGCCTTCTGAGCCAATGAGCAAAACACATTTGTACCATTAGAATACTGGAGTGATAGTTGGAAGTAGACTCTATACTAAGTAGATATTGCATCAAAACCAGACATTTGCAGCTAGAATAGTCGTTTACCACACTAGCAATGTATAGAGTGTATTTTCTTTAAAGTTAAGACTAGCTTAAAGTTATCTTCATTGAAAAGAATCTCCTTATACCAAAAAATAAGAACATTTCAAATTAAAAATCCAAAATTATTCAGTTGGGGAAAATATATTTATATTATTTTTATATGTAACAAAGAGTATTAGTATTTTGTTTTCTAGTCTCCCTCCTGTAGGTGAGGTCTCTGTTCTTTCTGGGATGCTGGTCTGCCTGTAGGCGTTCAGGAACTCTGCGGCCGCAGATGCGGACCTCATGGCTCCGCCCCCTCTTCGCCCGCCCCGCCTTCATGGACACAGCAGCAGCAGCAGAGTGATACATCTCCCACAGATCTTCATCGCTACCAGGAGCGGAGGGAAAAGTGAATTTCCGAAGCCGCTTTTCCACGGCTGTTTTCCAAGTTTTTCCAGCTTTAAGTCTCCTTGAAAAGGAGTCCAGTGAGTCCCCCGGAGCTACTTTTTCCATGCTGAACTCAAACGCAGCTCTGCGCTGCTTTTTATCCAGGGTCTCGTCCAACTGTTGATGTCTCTGCTGTGTGGATGCGGCTTTTCTGGAGCCTGGATCACCTCTGAGTGCATCGCAGGAGCAACAGGAAGCTGTTTGCTTTGTGTTGGGAATGAGGAGCAGCTTTTTTTTACACGATGTGACCAAAGGTAGGGTTTGCTTCCAGCCTCCCCCCTGAGGGGGCGGCTGCTCATACTGGGGGGGCTGCTGGGCTTGATCCTGTTGTTCCAGTGCAGCTCATCCTACAGGAAGCCAGTTCTGGTCTATCAAGGCTGTGATTCTCCTTCATAGTGTCACAATAATCTCCCTGAAAAGCAGAGTAACTTTATATCCCAGTTATGAACCCATTGCAGGAACTTTTCACCATTTCTGACTGTATCTGCCAGGGGCGGATTTAGAAATGTGGGGCCCTAGGCAAAGACAGGCAGGGGGCCACTTTGAATGAGAGAAGAAAACATATAAAAGAGACCCATTCTACAGATAGAGAAATGTTTTTTTCTTTGTCTTCTTGTCCCTTTTCTTCTTGTTTTCCTCTCTATGTTTTGTCCTCAGCTGACTTTTTCATGCTGTCTCTAAAGGAATGAAAGATTTTTTCCAAGCACTAAGCTCACATAGCTGATTGCTCCTTCCTGTTAATAATGTTTCAAAAAGGCCAAAGTAAATAACTGATCCACTCTCTATGTTTTGTACTCAGCTTTAAACAAGCCATGATCTGCTTATCTGTTCTCCATTTTTCATTTGGATGAAATAATAGCTGCACTGAATCATGATGACAGCAGACAAGGATAGAGGAGAGCAGGAGGCGGGATCACCAATCTACTAAACTCCTGGAGAGCAGAGGTTCGCTGTTTTTAGATGTTGTCCTCCAAAGTCTCCAGTAGCAGAAAAAAGTCTCTAGATTTGGCGCTGGGGAGCTTTTTAGAAATCAAAGTGCTAGAGGGTCTGAAAAGTGGCTAAATATGAATACAAAAGCGCTAAGTTGGCAACACTGCTCTTGCCATCAGTTTGTTTTCAAAATGGTTTGCTGCTTTGTCTGTTTGGACCTTTCTGAACATGTGCAGTAAATGGACTGATCCAATATGGTGGACACTGAGAGGGGGGGCTGAGACACCCTTAATATTATAAGCGTTCTGATGGCATTTTTAGCGAAAGGATTTTTATCAAAATTTGCAAAAATAAGGAATATTTGTATTAACCATACATGTAAACACAGTTTTATGTGGCCCCAGGAACTAGCGGGGCCCTAGGCAACTTTACCTTTGCTATTGCCTAATGGTAAATCCTCCCTCCTTGCTGTCTTCCTCAGGTCAGATTTCTACTCAACTTTGTTAAGTTACAGTTTTAGAAACTAAACAATCAGACTTTTTTCTTTTTATTTATTTTGTTCCCGCTTTTATTCTTTCCCTTTAAGAGCCACTTATGAAGTTTGATATCCTCTAAAAGCATCCAAGTTTCCTTTCATCTTTTTCCAGGTTTAGTGAATTTTGTCAAATATGAGTATGGAAAATGTGAGTTTATTATTGTAAAGTGTTGGAGCTACTGAATATAGCATTTTTAT
>JAGKQL010000041.1:43204017-43233022 GCA_018398635.1 Cyprinodon brontotheroides | reverse complement strand
ATTTAAAGAACTTTCAGAAGTTTAAATTCTGAATATGAAGCGACTTTTCCTTTAGGAATAAAGATGCAATAATAAAAAGCGATACAATTAAAGCTTTAGCTGTGATGCTCAATCAGAAAGTCCCATTTCCATCACCCTAATCACTTTCAGTTCCAAACCATGTTGGTCAGATGAAAGAGTTATTTAATCCTGAAACCACCCTGAGTAACTTCAGGATCTATTAACCACATTTTTCTCCCACAGAAGCAGATTTCTTTCCTCCTCCTTTCAGCCAAATGTTGCTCCTCTCAGTGGCTCCTCTGTCTCATGCAATGTGAGCATCTGCTGCTTCCATCCGTCTTGCTGTCAGACTGAAGGATCTTATTGTGCATCGGTACGATCCCTGACTCGACACTTTCCCACACCTGTTGTCAGGCAGTGTGCAGGCAGACCATCAGACGGAGGTTACCCTAAAGAGGAGCCATCACCTGTCCTCTGCTCCTGCTCCATAGGTCACGTTCTCCACGTCCAGCTCTGCTCCGTCGGTCTTAAACAAGCATTAGGATCCTTTAGAGTTCGGCCCCTTTATTCACTCTCTAATAACAGCAGCATAGGTCTAAAGTGAAAGCTGTGTTTACATTTCTTGCAGCTGTCGTTCTTAAATATCAAACACAGCTGATTCTGAAGGTTTAAATGAAGTTTTTCCCTCTATTTTTAAGCTCCTCTCTTTTCACATGAATCTTTCTGTCTCTTTTTTGCATTTTTCTTCTCTGCCTTTTGGGTTGATATTTGGGTCTGTAGGGCTTTAAAGTGTCATATCTCATAAATCTGATGTTTTCATGTTAAAACTGAAGTGTTATTGTTGGGCTTCAGTTCAAACTTCCCCGACCATCCGGAGCGCTTAAACGAACGTGACCAGATTTCTGAAATCAAATCTGTGGACATTTTCAGCTCCTAGATAAGAATAAAGACATCAGAATTAAAATAGGAAACGGGGATAGTTATGCTTCAATCCATTTTCACACATTTATTAATATAAAAAAAAAAATCCAGTGTAAAATCCAGGAATTCAAGAGCGCCTCACGTCTTCAACAGAACTTTTTATGGCAGGTATGAATGAAGAGATGCTGAGTTTGGAAGTACAGAGCAAACCAATTTTGTACGATCCTGATTATCCCCATTACAAAGATTAACCAAAATAAAAATGTTTGGGCAGAAACCTGTGATTCATGCTGATGGTGAGTTTTAATGATGTCATATGAATTTAAGCAGTAATTTCTGCATGTTTTGCTAATAATAATATAGCGCATGCTCTCCTTAAGCTCCAAGGAAGTCGGAGAGGAGCAAGACAGCAGGAACGCTGTAGGCTTTGCTTTGCACGGCGGTCCTCATCTATACGTTAACAGCTGCTAATCAGATAGCAAACAGCTGTTTCTGCGCTAGCTTACTTTATGCTCCGGCTTCTCAGTTCTATTCAGTTTATTTCTATAGTGCCAATTCATCATCTCAAGACGCTTTACAGTTCACCCAAATCATAAGGTCAGATTAGTTCAAAGTTTTTCTATCTAAGGAAAACCAGCTGATTACATCGACTCATTGACTTTTTCAGCAATCCCTCACACTAGCATGCTTGTAGCGACAGTGGAGAGGAAAAACTCTCTTTTGAGCAGGAAGAAACCTCCCAGCAGAACCGAGGCTCAGTGTGGCGGCCATCTGCTAGCGAGGCCCGCCAACTGGGTTCCAAGGAGACAGAAACGAACATAGAAAAGAAGCATAGATACAAAGGCAGCTATAACATTAACTAGTGACAGTTTTAACAGGGGACAGATGGTCCAAATTGGGAACTGTCCCCAGAACGTGACGTCTGGTCACCGTAGTTTAAACCGCAGAGAGCGCTTTTGGCAGTGGACAGGGGGCCTCTGATTGGTCAAATCTACATCTGCCTTCTACCACCACTATGCGTATTTCCTGTTTTGGTTCCTTAGCGGCTTGTTTTGTTTGTACGACCGCCATTGTGGAAAACGACTTGAAGTTGGACCAGCTGGAAGAGCGAGGTGTGGCGAAGCTGCGGGACCCTTTTTCCCACCTGGATCCCCGCTCTTATTTGGCCCTCATGTCCCTCCGTTGTCGTACAAACTTGCCCCCACTGCCTCACCGCCTCGGCCGTATCTAGACCCACAGCTAGTTCTTGATTGGCCCTCCTGCGTTGTGGCGTGGAATAAACTGTGCAGTCCAAGCTTCAATATTGGGCATAAATGTGACAAGCTCACTGCGACACACTGCTAGTTTTCGTTAATCATCATACGAGGGACTTTTTCTCGCACACCTGGTGGATTATTGCACCGTATCCCAGGCCCGTCATCCTTTCTGCCGCTGTACGCATGGAATAATGTCATTAAGATTCTACATCAGAAACCAGATTGAAAGTCTTTTTTTTATTATTTCTTTCTATTCTCCTTTGGCCTCAGAGTTTCCGCCGGGGTTTACCTCAGCTCTAAATCACATCTTCACCCTCAGCGCTGTGGGCTGGTTCAGTTACCCAGACAAACCTTCATTTTTCTTTAGGGGCAAACTTATGAATGAGGAGTCTGAGACCAGGGTCAGAGTGACAGAACCAATAATGGAGTGAGAGGCTTTTTTTATCCTGCATGCTAGCTGAGCTTACAACCACACACACACACACACACACACACACACAGCCAAGCCCACTTTCAGTTCTGTATTTGATTTCCCATCAGCATCTGGGCTCTGACAATAAATAGGCGAGAGGTGGTATCCGAGTGTTACAGTGTGGGGTGTCAATCTTAGTGTTGTCTTCCTGTTTTCTTTCAAAAACTTTCTTCCAAGTGACTCTCAGTTTGAGGTCAAACCGCCAACGGTTGTCAGCAGAGGTCCAAATTGTTCCAAAGCAACCAACGCCATCCAGATAAAATACAGACGGTGGTGTGGAGAGATAAAGCCAGAAAAGAAAGGACAGAAGTGGGATTTATGGTCTGTTTGAACTGCCTCCCCCCCCCCAACCTTCCACCCTCACCCCTAGAGGTTTCCAGTGTTGGGGTGGTGGGGGGGCAGCAGTAACTTTCCGTTCCTCACCATCCCCTCTTCTTGGTCGGGGGGCTTTTTACTCGGGTTACAGCTTCAGCCTGTTTCTGCTGAAGCGTTCAGGAAGTCAGTCTGTTTATTATGATTATTTTCTGATCACAGAGGAAAAATAAAGGATCAGAGAATTACATCAGAACAAGAAAAACATTTTAATACAAAAATATGAGCTTAATAATAAGTATATACTTTATACCTGCTTAAAGATTTTTTTTCTAAACATATTTCAAATACTGTCTCTACTCTATTTCCATTATTTTATCAACATATAAAAGTCAAAATCCTGTTTTCAGGAACCTTAGTTAAAGTGAATTTTGAAAAGAAATTATAATCGATAGATCATTAAATAAATAAGTAAATAAATATTTACTTATTTATATAAATAAATAGACAAGATATATATATATATATATATATATATATATATATATATATATATATATATATATATATATATATATAGCAATAAGATATGAAATTATATTCTATATTTATATATCTATATATGTAAACAATATTGTTAAATGATGACATTATGAGCAGCACCATTTATTTTGATAATGAATTATACCATGAACATTAATTAAATACCTGTATGTATACGTAGATATTTATTCTCATGAGTATATATCGTGTATAATTCATAAACATTATTTTTGTATGATTAAGGAATGTTTAGATGAAGTAAAATTCCTCCCACTTGATTTCAAGCCACTTTTTAAAGAAAGTGAATTATTTAAATGACATAAAATATGCAATATGCACATTATGATATTATTATTATTATTATTATTTATATAGGTGTATGTTTTTTATATATATATGGCCCAAAATCCATTTTTCTATCGGTCTGTATGTGAATAATAAAGAATCTTTAAAATAAAGCCATTAATGTTCAATGCTGTAGTTGTAATATGTAGTTATATTGTTTTTTTAATTACTGGTATATTTTTTAGACCTCTTCTTGATCTGTTTATATATATGCAATTGTTAGGTTTATTATTTATACATCAGGTGCACTGTTAATTTGTTTGTCAAATCCTTCTCACTTTAACACAATGGTTAAAGTGCACATCTTATCATGTTTTACAGGTCTGTTATCTAACTTCTGTTTATAGAGCTTATAGCTATCAGTAGGTTTTCCATGTTAATGACAGTGTTTTTAACAGTTCTACACCTTTTTAAATAGATTAGTAGTGAGGTTCTGGGAAACATTGGGCTCTAAAATTGTAGCATGATTGATTGACTTCATATAAAGAATGCAGCACAGAGGTCTTATATTCCCCTAATGGAAAAGTCCTCCCCAATCACTTTTTTTGTCCCTTTGTCTCTTTTTATAGTCTAATTGAAGCGGGGGCTCCTGCCGTCCCCTGAGGGGCCCACTGGAGGTAAATACCTCTGTTAATGTTTGGGGTTATCTGTTTAACAAAAAGAGGGACAATTTTACTGCTGCTTGAGGGAACAAGTGGATTTTTCTATTGAAGATAGAAAAAGCTCACCTGATGTGAAACTTTGCAGAAAAACCTAGAAATTGGAAATTAAAAATAAAAACCAGATCAAAAGTTTTTTACAGCTGCTTAATAAGACTTTAGGGGATTAAAAACGAAATGCTCCAACCTCCTGAAATTTATCAACCTCCTGCTTTCTCTAGCAGTTTATGCTGCTACTATGAGCTTGGAGCTGCTGGAGGGACATAGGGACCCTATTTTTTCATCATTCTGCTCCATTCTATCTCTGTTCACAGCCATGGACGTGAGTCCGACTCAATTCTGGTCCAGAATATGAGTCTGTCTGATGCCTCCATTAGAGCTGTGATTATGGGGAAGTGTTTTGAGCGAACCAGGAAAAAAAAATGCCTCTGTACTCAATTGGGTAATAGACCTACAACCAATAAGAGCACTACGGAGTGCGTGACGATATCGATACTTGACGCATGCGCAGTTGTTTGTCCACCAAAAAATCAAAGCGTGCAGTTTCAGCCTAGAATAAGAAGATGAGCCTTGATGGCGTTTCTCTGTTCCTCTTTAAAATTAATTTGCTGTCAATGATATCTTCACAGAACTTAAGACCTAATAGCAGATCTACCTCACCCAAATACTCCAGCGGCAGCCATTGGCTGTTGCGTCCACCCAAAGCGGCGCTTTGGTCACGTGGTTGATGCGCGTTACTCTTGATCATCTGTCATCATACATATATGGCCCATACTGACAATGAATTTGATTTGGATGGCCTGACAGTGGGCTTTAATACTACAGGAACTACTAGTGGAGCAGAGTGGAGACGAACACTCCCGAATTCCAAACCTTGTGGGGGGGACTAAAGACATCTGACTGACCAGTTGAATCATCTCTACTGGTCTAGCCAACTCTGCATTTAATCTGTTAGTCTGCAGGAATCTCAGAGCGAGCATGCCATCTGCTTTTCTCATAATAGCTTCATCTGGTCTGTTATTATTTGGCTGTGACTCCATCACGGAGAAACACAAAGCTGTGCTGCTGCCATCAACACCTTTGTTTCTAGATGTTGGGAGATCGAGCTTGTTTTCAATCAGTGTAGTCCTGTTTTACTGCTGACTGTGACTAACTGGATGTGCTCTCTTCATCCTCTGACATGGAGGCTGGGCTCGGAGCTCGTCTGCCTGGCTGTGTGTTTCCTGGACTTGAAGCAGCCACCAATGGAGCTGGTTGACAGTTGCCTTTTTGTATCCTATACTTCTTTTTCCTATGTCTGCTTCTGTCTCCTTGAACCCCCGAGTGAATCTCAGCCAGATGGCCGCTCACACTGAGCCTGGTTCTGCTGGAGAATAGATCTTCACACTGTTCAAAGGGAGTTTTTTCCTCTCCACTGTAAGCATACTCGCATGCATGCTTAGTGTTAAGGATTTGCTGAAGAGTCAATAATTCGATGCAATCAGCTGGTTTTCAACAGAGATAAAACTTTGAATCAATCTGACTGGATGATCTGGTGAACTGGAAAGTGCCTTGAGGTGACATGATGTGAATTGGCCGCTGTATAAATGAACTGAACTGAATTTATACCACTAATAAAGCTGAGATCTACGATTGACACCACTGTTCTGCCTTTTAAGAATTTATTCTGTGACTACAGCAGATCACCTGAGCAGCTAGTTAAAACAATCCCTCGAGCATCAACCCAGAGGAGAGAAGCAGACTAGACGGTGTTTTGGTTTCATTCAAGATCAGGTTGTGCAGAAATGAACTTTTAAGCCCAATGAGATGAAAAAGCCTCATTGGGCTCAACCAGATCATCCAGTCAAATCGATTCAAAGCATTAGATTAATAAGCATGTATATTGAACCCAGAAGATGTTACACTTTCAGCTGCACCAGCTTGGATGTCATCCGAGTCTAACTTTGGCCTCATAAACCGATTTTTATCATTTTTGGTTAATGACAGTCGCTGCTTTGTGTGATGTCATAGATAATATTGATAATTGAACCTTATTGATCTCACATTGGAGAAATTCAATCTCTGCATTTAATCCGTCCACTTGGGAGGCAGTGGGCTTCCACTATGCTGTGCCCAGGGAGCATTGTGGAGTTAAGGGTCTTGCTCAGGGACCCAGGGAGCAGGCTGTGGGGATCGACTTGCAACTTTAAGACCACAAGGGCGCTGCTTTTACCACTAGGCCAACACTCACCCACCAGATAGTTTGCAAACTGTTTCTGCAGCTCTGCAGTTAGAAAATCAGATGTTTCGCTGGTAGATTCTTCACTAATTAGGTTAAAATCCTTCCTGCGGAGGACAGATGTTGGCTGACAGTTGGAGGAGCCCTTTGAGGATTGGATGGACATGAAGCACCGCAGGGGAGGAAACCTCCAGCACTGGCAGTTAATCCCACTTTGTAACTCCTCATCCTCCCACAGTGTCCTCTCTTTGTTTCCGTGGAGGTGCCTGGATGAACCGCGACTGCACTAATGCAGAACTCTGACCATAATGAATGAGGAGCTCCTTAACGAGCGGTTAGGCTGCGTGCTAATCAGATTGGATCAGAAGGGGCAGGAGGTCTGCTAGAAGTTCATTTAAAGGTTTCTAATGAGATTGTTGAATTGAAGTTTGAAAGATTTAAGTTTGAAAGTGAAATCTCTGGGTTTTTATTACTGAGATGAGCTCCTCTTTCTGCCAAGTCAGCATAAATCCATCACCTCCTTCCTACAGGCTGCTGTCTTTAATCCCTGCATACAGTTTTTCTCCCACCTATACTTGAAGCCAGAACCAGATGTTCCTCTCTGTTCCTTCTGCACACTGTGGCTTCAGACTTGGAGGGACTCATGTTCAACCAGCTGACCCAGTACCAGCTGTAGGTCTCTTAAACCCCACTTACACTACCGGTCAGAGCACGGTAAGGAGTTCAGCTTTAATTAAGGAACTTAAACTTTTTTCTTAATATAAGTGCATTTGTCCTTGAATTGAGGAGGGGATTGAGATACTTTGCCAATGGAACAAGACAATTTATATTTAAAATAAGAAAAAGCAATTGCATTATATTATTTCAAGTGCATATCATATAAATGTTCTTATTTTAAGAGTAAAAAAATATATATACTAATACCATTAGCAAATACACTGAATTTAAGAAACGTTCCAAGTACTTCGATGTTTCCAGGTTGTTTTTGCAGCGTTTGAAGCGTTGGCTGCTTGAAACCAGGCTTCTTTGGGAATAAAAAGACTGTTTGGTGCAATGTGAGTGTAAATTACAAAATGTGTTTCTACATTTTCCATCTTCTCACTAAAAGTTGATTTTCCATGAGAACCCTCCCCTTCTACACAGCTGGTTTTCTTCTTTTTTACTCATTGTTTTGACACAAAAGCATTGAAAGAGGAACTTTGCATTACATGCTCTCATCCCGAGGGGCGTCTGAAGATTTCTGACTGTGACTCACACCTTCTGTACCCCTGCAGGGACTTCCCCAGAAACCCAATCCGGTTGCTGTTTCTCAGGTGTTTGTGGAAGCATCTGTGCATGATTAGATTAGCATGCAGGTTTCACTGTATTAATCCAGTATGACTGTAGCTTCTCTTATAGTCATAACAGCACAAACACAAGCAGGCTCTATTTATTCAACCTACTTTACTCAACTTCTAATCAAGAGCGTAGGTTTGATTTCAACTTTGATAGGGACACTATTGGTCTTAAGTTTCATTAGTTAGATGTCATTGGTCCCATGCAATATGCATGCTGTTTTTTTATGCTTTACATCAGTATCAGTCTGCATTTCGTATAAAGAGAAAAAGCATCATTTCTAGGCAAAAAAATGCCTAGCGTCAAATCTAAAGTCTTTTATGCTACTGGAGAATTTGGAGACAACATGTAAAACAGCGAACTCTGCTCTCCAGAGCAAAGTAGATTGGTAACCCATGCCTCGCTCTTTAGAGATTTTTAAACTATATTTAGCCACTTTTCAGACCCCTCTAGCACTTTGATTTCTAAAAGCTCCTTGTAAGCGCCAAATCTAGAGACTTTTTCTGCTACTACTGGAGACTTCTTTGGAATCAAAAAATGAGCAGCTGAACTCTGCTCTCCAGTATTTAGTAGATTGGTAACCCCTCGCCTTCCTGCTCTCCTCTATCTTGTCTGCTGTCATGCATTCATGCAGCTATTATTTCATCCAAAAATGAAAATGGAGAACAGAGAAGCAGATCATGGCTTGTCTACAGTGAAAAGAAGGACTGGGTTATTTACTTTGGCCTTTTTGGAAACACAGGAAAAGCAATCAGCTAAGTGAGCTTAGTGCTTGGAAAAAATCTTTCTCTATTCCTTTAGAGACAGCATGAAAAGTCAGCTGAGTACAAAACATAGAGAGGAAAACAAGAAGAAAAAGGGACAAAACCTAGAACAGATAATGGATGTCTATTCTATTAACATTTCTCTATCTGTAGAATTGGGCTGTTTTATGTGTTGATCTTCTCCAGAGTTCAGAGGCCCCTGCCTGTCTTTGCCTAGGGCCCCACATTTCCTAAATTCGGCCCTGTCCACAACAAGCATCCCATCTGCAGTAAAAGATAAAAACATTTAGCAATTTATCCGCCAACTCTTTCCTTCCTTGAAAAATGCCAATTTTTCCATCTCCTTTCCCTTTCAAACTATTAATTAAATCCTTCTAGAAACACACTGCTACCTTTACAAAACTTCCCACCCCATCATATGACCCCAAAGGTTTGTGAAAAAAGAAATCTCTTTATTTATATCTGAATTTAAGGAGAGATTTCTGTTTATGTCTTCTGAGACAAAGATCAGACTTGGGGCGAGGGCAGAGCAGACGAAGACTTAGATGATAATCACGCCTCTTTGATTAGATGTGTTGAACTTTGAGTTAAAGTAAGAAACTTAGGCCAGGGGCTTTTTTTCTGCCTGGTCTCTGGATGTCGGTGCGGTAGAGCAACAAAGATAAGCTGCACGACCTGGGGGTCGGGGGTGGAGTTAAATAAAGGAAGTTGCAAAATTTTTAGAGTTGAAGTCAAGAAACATAGAAACACTTAAATAGCAAATCATTCACTGCCTTTATTTATACAGGAGGTCTTTAAGGTGATTGATTGATTTATGATGAAAGTAAGTGAAGAGAAATGATGTTTCTCTGCCTTTCTTGAGTCATTTCTGACGTATAGGGTTAAGTTGAAGAGTCTGAAGTTTTACATGAATTGAAATGTTTCAGTCATTAGATCAATCTTGAATTTCCTTTTGACATTAAGAAAGTCCACATGACTAAAAGTCTCACCACATCGATCTGACTCTGAATCCGCTACACATCTTTCTCTTCTCCTTTACACCTCTTCTTCTTCACTGAGGCATTAAGGCCGATGTCACAGGGGGATTTTTTATGACTCTCCACATTCTGCATTTGTTTTTCCACCCAAGGTGACACAAAGATAGGGACCTCCCCTTTATCGCCCTCATTTGCATGCACTCAGTAACCTCTGCATTGTGAAGAACATGAAATCAGCTCGATCAGCAAACGCGGCTTGTCTGGTCTCTGGGCTCATGTCGGAGGGACGACGATAATTCATGCAAAACAGACGAGACTGTTCCATTTTTTAACAACCTGTCGGGTTATTGTTAGGCTGTAAACAGGCAGGAAAATGAAACTTGTTCAAGTGTAGTGACCTGTTTAGTAGAACATCATGTGCTGAAACAGTTCTGTTATTTACCACAGCTCTGGAATGATAGTAAAGTTTTCACTGTAAACATTTTTTTTTCCTTAGGTGCCAAAATAAAATCTGATTTTGTCTGAACCTGTTTTGTTCTTTTTAAACAACCAAAATCACAGAACTTACAAACATTTTAAATCATATTGATGCTTCCCTTCTGAACATCAAGCCTCCGTTTCTAAGTCGTTCTCCATCAGATCTTCAGGGATGCGACTGTTCCTGCGGATAACAGAATCCTTCCAAGACAAACGTTAGAAGACGGGCAAAGGCAGGCATGTGTGCAGGGACGGATTTAGGAAATTTGGGGCCCTAGGCAAAGACAGGCAGGGGGCCCTCTGAATTGAGAAGACAACACATAAAACAGACCCATCCTACAGATAGAGAAATGTTAATAGAATGAACATCCATTATCTCGTTCTCATTTGTGTCCCTCTCTTCTTGTCCCTTTTCTTCTTGTTTTCCTCTCTATGTTTTGTCCTCAACTGACTTTTCATGCTGTCTCTAAAGTTGAATGAAAGATTTTTTTCAAGCACTAAAAGGCATAACCCAGCTGATTTCAAAAATGATCTCTGTGTTTCCAAATGTCCAAAGTAAATGGCTAGTGTTTCTGTACTCAGCTGACTTTTCATGATCTTCTTCTCTGTTCTCCATTTTTCATTTGGATGAAATAATAGCTGCATGAATCATGACAGCAGACAAAGATAGAGGGAGAGCAGGAGGCGGGTTACCAACTCCACTAAGCCCTGGAGAGCTGGGTTCTCTGCTTTTAGATGTTGTCTCCAAAGTCTCCAGTAGCTTGAAAAAGTCTCTAGATTTGGTACTAGAGCCCTTTTAGAAATCAAAAGTGCTAGAGGGATCTGAAAAGTGGCTAAATATAGCGACTGACTAAAAGCGGCTTAAGTTGGCAACACTGCTCTTTTGCATGTGATTTGTTTTCAAATGGTTTGCTGCTGTCTGTTTGGACCTTTCTGAACATGTGCGGCAAATGGACTGATCCAATATGGTGGACACCGAAGGGGGAAGCTGATATTTATCAAAAACAGAATTAAATGTGCAGAAATAAGGAATAGTTGTATTAACCATACATTTAAACAGAGGTTAATGGGGCCCCCAGGAACTTGGGGCCCTGGGCAACAGCCTAGTATTGCATAATGGTAAATCCCCCGCTGCATGCGCATAAGCAGAAATATTAATCAAACATCAAATCAAGTAGTTAGTTAAGGTTATACTGTCCCCACAGCTCTGCATCATCTGCATGGAATCGAATAGATCTACTCTGAGTAGATCGCTAATGAAACCCACTGATCCTTGCTCTCTTGTGCCACCAGCTTCCTGAAAACTTTCTGTCCGGTTCGGCTTGTGAAGGAGTTTGTTTCCTTTGCAGGATCTCCTGCCATCAAGCCACAGCAAAACATCTTGTCATCCAGCAAATGTTTGACAGCGAGACGATGAGATGTTTTCAAAGTTTTCCGCTAATTGAACTCACTTACCTTATAGGAGCTGAAATGCTTTTTTGTTTTATTTTAAACTGCACCATGCAAGGAATGTGACGACTTGTTACAGTTTTGGATGCCTGAAGACTTTTAAAGACGCCTAAAGGTACTCCGTTTTTGATTGACCAGAGACATCAAACACTACAGGAGACCAACCCCCTCAGCTGATGCATTACAAAGCCTTTATTGATGAGCTGAATGACTCCTACAGTCGGTATAGGAAGGATCAGCCCACCCCCCACCTCAGCCAAACAACCAGCTCCACTGTCACACCTCTGGTAACCCCCACAGGGGTTTGGGCTCCATCACCTCCCAGCTCTGTCTGCAATTAAGACATGGGTGGAGGTTTGGACGTAGCTCTCCACAAGTAGGAGAGCTTGCAGCTCCAGATGTCGCCTCTGAACGGCATTTGTCGGGAATGTGAGGAGCGCTGGGAACATCTGCTTGTCTATTTTTTTTATTCATGTCAATAGAAAATAATTAGCTGCTCAGCTTTACCATTACAGCTGTGTTTGTGATACTGTTCTACGTTTACTGTTGTCTAAATGTATAATACAGTTCAGTTTATTTCTATAGCGTAAATTCACAACACATCTCTCAAGGCTCTTTCCAGCTCAACCAGATCAGTCAGATTAATTCAAAGTTTTCTATCTAAGGAAAACCAGCTGATTGCATCGACTCATTGACTTTTAAGCAATCCCTCACACTAAGCATGCTTGTAGCGACAGTGGAGAGGAAAAAGTCCCTTTGAACAGGAAGAAACCTCCAGCAGAACCAGGCTCAGTGTGAGCGGCCATCTGCTGAGAAGCAGAGATACAAAAAGCAGCTGTAAATTAAACAATCTAAAGGCGGGCATACACTGTGCAGCTCACTGTACGACTAAACCGTTGATGCATGTTCAGCGCTCTAATGCAAACTACCTGCTCACATTCTCCGTCTAAAAAGCACATCAGACTCAGCTCCACAGTGAGATGGAGCTTCCCTGACTCGTATATCTGGAAGCCAAAGAAATAGAAGGGGAATATTAAGTAAACTAGAGTGAAACGCGCTGCCTTGGCAATTTGGCAATTTTTAGGGCTGAAAGTTGTTGCGCAACTGGAAAATCATCCCATAAATTACCACAAATCGCGCAGGGCATAGCAGGCTTAAGGTAGCTTAGGTCCTTCAACGTTTGCTGATAAAGGGTGTCGGCTTTGTTCTATAGGAACTCCTTTAGAAACATGGAGAAGCAGCCTTTAGTTCCTATGCTCCACTTATCTGGAACAAACTTCCAGAAAACTGTAAAAGTGTGGAAAGTTTTAGTTACTTAAAAAAAAAATCATCAAATAAATAAATGTAATCTAACAAAAACTTCCAACTGTTTTTAATATTCTTTTTTTTGTTTCTGCAATTTTTATTTTATTTTATTTTTTTATCTATTTTTTTTTCCTACTTGCTTTGATTCTGTTTTATCTTCCTGTATTTTAATCATGTAAAACACTTTGCATTGTCTTTGTACTGAATTCTGTGCTATACAAATAAATTTGCCTTGCCTTGCCTTTAGAACCTCTGAAGATGGTTTTAAAAAGAAAAATAATTGTTCATAAAGTAAAGAAAAGATTAAGGACAACAGTGAGCGTCCTCTTCAGAGGTTTGTCAAACAATAACAGAGTGTCTTCAGTCAGAGGCTTCTCCAGACCTGCTGCAAAACAGACCTCTACAGAAGGTCCTTCCTGCATACAGCTGTCAACGCCTACAACAACTTATATAAAAAAAAAACATATGAGTTACTGTGACTTTCAATTATTTCAATATCTGCATTTGATGCTTTAAGAAATACAACCTAGAAGTTAATATCAGATAATAGTGCCAAGATAAACAACTGTATTCAGTCATCTATCATTTATTAATTCTCATTCATTTGGTATGTAGCTTGTTTTCTTTCACTTTCTGTATATATTTGCACCAGTGCCACTGTTGTGAAACTGATGAGCTCTTCTTCATTTGGCTCTTTTTTCTGCCCAGCGCCGCTATTCTCCATATTTTTAATAGAAATCTCTGAAAAGGCTGCAGCAGAAAAACAGTGCTGCATTTAGGAGGAAAACAATAGCACTCAACAGAAATTACGCTATAAAGAATTTCATGTGACTTGCTGCTGGGAACTGTAGCGTGCCAGTTTTATTAGGCTTTACATCATCCTTTGACACCCTGGATCATGCTGTTCTTTTCACCCGACTTTTCTGGCGCTGTCTTCAATTGATTCATTTATTTTTCATCAGAATGGTCTTTTGTTATTTTCATGAATCATCATAGTAATTGTGAAAGGAGAATTGTAGTCATGTGTGGTTCAGTTCTGGGTCCAATCCTCCTTTTATAGTGTTAATACCCCTTAGGAGATGATGTAAAATACTAAATCAATGTCAGCTCACCTGTGCCCTGACCACATCCACTTGCTCAGATCAGTATTAAGCTCTCTCGAGAACAACTATCTGCATTTTACAACTATGGCTTAAACTCTTGAAATTTCCAATGATTAAAAATAGTCTTTTTCTGTCCTGCTATTTAATCTCCAGTGTCGTGTGGTACTTTATTGACTGGATCATTAGTTTGAATTCCCCTTTCACCTGCTTAGCTCCACCCAGTTCTCATCTGCCCTCAGCTGATCAACCTGTTCCAGCTCCTATTTAGCTGCCTGTTCCCAGCCATCAGTGCCAGATTATTTAGAGGTGGAGAGGCAGAACAGTGTGTACCCCTGTTTTGCATGCCTGATCCTGACCTGTTTCAGCCCTTGGACTTCTGAGTTTGAAGCGGCTTCACTTGAAGGGGAGGATTTGCCATCCGAACACGGCCAGAGTAAAACACGTAATATGTAGCGAACATTTGGAAGAAGAATGTTTTCAAGATAACCGGATAATAGGGCGTTATGACAAACACCAGATGCAACACTGGGACTTGATCAACAGCCCATACCGCACCGTGGCGTCACAAACCGGAAGTAGGTGGCAGTAGTGTTTTGCTTCCGAGCTCCAGTAAAGCGCATTCACATGGAAATTACTCTGAATTAAAACTACTGATCATTTATTGAACAGGATGGGATAATTTTATATTTAAAGTACTTGCGGTAAATTTGAGTTTAAATATGACCGGACTTTTCCTTTAAGAAAATCCATCCATCCATTTTGTTGCACGCTTAATGCCAAGCGGGGCCTCGAGGAATTGCTGGTGCCCATATCCAGCTGTCTAAGAGGCGACAGGCGGGGTCCACCCTGGACAGGTAAGCCAGTCCATGCGCAGCTTTAAAGGACATAGTAGCAGCAATTTTTGATGCCTCTGATCAGAAGCTTTCATCCACTTCTCTGAAAATGTCAGGTCTATTTCTCTATTATTTTTATTTGTCTATCCGCCGTCATCAAAGTGATGAAGACCATGAGCCAAAACATATTGATCTGTTTGGTGGCTCCTCAGTATTTTAGGCTTTGCTGGAGTCGTGACTCTTATAAGGAACTGACTCAGCTAAACTTGTTTAGTGCTTTTCTGGTAATATTGAGGAACCCTTCACCCAGCGGCCCTCATAATGTTCACACGTTTATATAACTTGTCCAAGTATACAGGAACTGCTAATTTTTGATGCATACAACTTGGAGACACAGCCGGCCTGTGGAGGAAGTTCATGACTGGGATGTTTGGTTGAAATTAACACAGAAATTGAATAAAAGAAGCAAAAGTTTTGACCTCAAAACAAGTACAATTATAGCAGAAAGCTGATTGTGCTTCTAATTTAGCCATTTAGGCAGATCTTCTGTCTGTTTCTGGTTAGTTTTGTGTCTCAATCAGGCAAAGTGTACATTTTCATAATCTGAGGAGTCGGTAGGTCCTGATCAACCAAATTGATCAGGACCTAGTTAAATTGTGTGTGTGTTGGTGTTAGGATTCAGTTCAAATCGTCCAGAAAATCCAGGATGTGAAGTTGGCTTGTTTTTTTCATTATGGGCTCCTTGTTCATACCAGAAAATCCCACAAGAGTGCGTTCTCTACAGAGAGTGATTTTGGTCCTTTGTAGATGGATGCTAGCACTAGCCCACATTGCTATCACTACGACTCAAACGATCAGGGCCTCACCTGTAGGCAGCCGCTAATGTTGCTGCTTGTGTAACTTTATTACTTATTGTTTTAAAGACCAGGAAAGAATGGTAAAGGAACCATGGCTTCCTGCTAATGTTGATAAAATAACACCTAGTTGAACGCTGTCATGATCTTGGCGCTGATGACTGGTCCATTTTCTCATTTAATTCACCTGCCTAGTTCCGCCCAGTTCTCATTAACATTCATCTGTTCCACCTGCTTCAGCCTCTATTTAAGCAGCCTTCAAACCAGTCATCAGTGCCAGATTATTTCAATATTTTGGTGAGAGTTCTCTAGCGTTCCTGCATACTGATTGCCTGATCCTGACCTGTTCTGCCTCTGGACCTCTGAGCCTGCCTGTTCCCATTCTGATCTGTTTGCCTGACCTATCTTTGGACTCCTGCTGGATTTCAAATTTCCCTTTTACACCTCTCTGGCCTCTGACCTCCTGGCTCTGACTACCAAGCATGTCACAGGCACAGGCACTGGCTTTGAACTGAACTATAAGACCAGGTTAGTGACTCACACAATCGTAATCATCCACCTCCAGATAGATGCGTTTGACGCTGTGCATGGTTCAGTTTCTAATAAACATTTTGAGAACTCTGTCCGTCTCGAATATTGGGTGCTATTGTTCTGAGCTTGACAGAAGGCACACACACACAAATCTTCATTACCTGAAAAGGTCATGAAAAAGGATCCCCATAAGCTTGATTTAACTGGGACTTTTTTTTATTATTTAGAATCATGAATTTAAAAGTTTCTGAAAGACTGTAAATGTAAAATACAATGGAGGTACAGTTGGCCGGTTCACTTCCAGCGTCATCCTGCACTGTGACTCGTATTAAACCTCAAGTTTCCATTATGAGTATCAGTGAATCAATATGAGTGTGACTCGGTGAAACCGGCTCACCATTATTGGTCAGTAAGACTAGAAATGAGTCTATTTACCCTTCATGCCTCATTACAGGTGATTGGGACTGTTTGCAGCTCTTTATAAATAATGAACAGCTTCTGTTATGTTAAGGCCAAGATGTCTCCAGGAAGACGGAGCAGCCTGCAGGGAAGAGTGATCCATCACAACCTGATCAATATTGATTAAAAAAGACTAGAGCTGTCCTGTTTGGGATGAAATCGATGTAGTTCCTGCTATTTCAGGCTCAAACATAATTAGAATAAATAAGTTGTTCATTTGATTCACTTCCAACTGACAGAAATGTGAAATAAAGTCTGAACTGGGTTGACCTTTCTTTGCGTTTGTGGTAAAGCTGCCATGTTTAATATTTAACTTAACGCCACGCGTTCGATCTAGCTGTCTAATTTGATTTTAGTGAACAGGCACTTTTTTCCCCCCTTTAAAACAGCCTGACAGAGATTAGCGAGACCCTCTCAGGATACAGACATCCACTCAGTCTTTCCTGGCATCCCCTCTGGCTGTAATGCAGCACGCCGACCTGCCTGGCTCTGGATCAGCACTCGTGACTGAGCTCTGATATAATAGCTTTATTATTTTTTTGCATGGCTCTGGGAAGCTGTGTCATGGAGACAGGAAATGCATCCTTGTCACTGGCTATCATCCCTCTGGGGAAGCTCCTGGCTTGGCGAGTGAAGCAAAGGGATCTGGGTAATGGGTTACAGATGAGGGGAATGTGGAGCTGCTCACAATACGACTTACCCGAGACTTACAACTTACCGGCTGTTGAGTCATGATCCCGGATACGCTTAGATTACACATCCCGGGGTGAACAGATGATGATGGCAGTGATGAATGGGAACAGCTGCTTCATTCTCCTCAGAGCCAGAAGAAAACAGGTTTTATTTTCACACAACAGATCACATGAAAGTTGCTCAAATCCTCAGCTGAGGCATAGAGAGACAAACAAAACTCAGCATTTCTTTCCCAGACACATCATTAATCTTTGTTTAAACCCACAGATCGGGGCCTTGCTCCTAGTTTGAATTAGAAACACAAAAAAGCTCTAAAAATACAAGTAAAACGGTCAGCTGATGGGGGCGGCCATGCTGCTGCGTGACAGAGGCCCTGAAAGCTGTTCAAAGCAGAACAACATGTTCAGTCTGCGGTTCTGGCTCTGCTGGAAATGGACTTCTATATAAACGAAGATCTAGAGTAGCTAGAAGTAAATCCAAAATAAATACCCATTATTCTCGAGTTCTAACCAGACTCTGGGTTAACGAGTAAAAAGAAAACTTTCTGCCTGCCGTTCGGAGTCCAAAACTCCCAGATTTCAGGTAAATTAGATCAGGCTTTAAAACAGAGCCAGGTTTAAATGCACCATCATGACGTATTTGTGTGTTTTATTGTGGCTGGGGGCCTGTAGTCAGAATGTGGTTTGGATTTAACTGGGTTTGAACGTTCCTTTGAAGTCTCTCATTATTTCCCCACTTTGGAAAAAAAACTAAGACAGGACAAATCTCGGCCCCCATTGTTCGGTTCGCCCTCCAGTTTCTCTTGTTTCGTCGTCATTCTGCACATTCTCCTCTCCTCCTTCTCTGTTTATCACTCTTTTTTCCATCACTCTGCTCCTTCTTTCTTGTGTCCTGTGTGATGTGGTGGATCAGAATGAATGAGTCAGAATATCTGGGTCGCTGAGCCACACAAGAGGCATACACAGTCAGCTACTGTATAACGCCCACACTCACTTATTTAAGTTGGCGTGCTGCAGAGCACCCCACCCATCGTGGAACAATATCAGATATTTAACCCGGTGCTCCTGGAATAATGTTTTCTGGATCTTCTTTTACAGAGAGCAGCAGCTGCCCTCCGCCATGGAGAGAAAAAGGAAAGTCAATCCATAGATTAGGTTTCAGGAAAAACTGTTAGTTAGTCAGCTGCAGGAAAACTGGGACTGGCAGAAACTAATTGAACGTATTATAGTTACCGTAACAACCAGTTTAGACTTTTAGTGCTGCTTCCATTAACTATTGTTCTTGTTGGACTCTAATCCCAGAATCCTATCTGTTCTCTCAAAGTCTGTGGATAAATAAATAATTTTTTTAAGGATTTTGTTTATTTAGAAATGTATTATTTGAATAATCCAGCATTAATAATTATTAAAAATTTGTCCTAATCTCAACAGGAGCTAATGGGATGAAATCCTTAATATAAGAAAACTGTAGAAAGAGAATTTATCTTGTTGGAAAAAAAAAAAGTTTAATTTAATCAATTTATTACTGGAAAAAAATTGTGATGTTTGATTGTGAAACAGGATGATATAAAACTTAAATTAAAAGTTTTGGGAAGTGATCATAGATCATAAACTTTGCTGGACGCTCCTGTTAAAAGGGAGTTTTTCCTCTCCACTGTCGCTACAAGCATGCTTAGCGACAGTGGAGAGGAAAAACTAATTGAAGTGAATTGGACTTGCTTGCTCAAGTGGTAAATCACCTGTGCTGCAAACAGGAAGCCTGGGTTTGTATCCCAGCTGGGGGGAATGAGAATGGGACCTTAGGCAAGACCCTTCATGCTAATGCCTGCTTTGGGGAGTGGTGACAGCATTGCACTTGGTATCCTGAGGTTCTGAGTTCAAGTCCCACTGCAACTGACTGCCACTCTGGGTCTCTGAGCAGAGACCCTTAATCTACAATGCTTAGTATTGCCAGTTTATCTCTATAGTCATCCAATTCACAGCACATCTCATCTCAAGGCACTTTCCAGTTCACCAGATCATCCAGTCAGATTGATTCAAAGTTTTCTATCTAAGGAAAACCAGCTGATTGCATCGAATCATTGACTCTTCAGCAATCCCACACTTTTACTAAGCATGCTTGTAGCGACAGTGGAGGAAAAACTCCCCTTTTGAACAGGAAGAAACCTCTAGCAGAACCAGGCTCAGTGTGGCTGACCATCTGCTGAGGCCCACTGGGGTTCAAGGAGACAGAAGCAGAGATACACATTTAAATGATTTGGATATTCTATACTCATATATTATCGAATTTAAAATAAGAACTAATATTGTTAAAAATAGATGTTTTTGTTTTGGGTGTTAAGTTGTTTAATGGCTTTAACCATGAATCTCTGTGCAAAATGATAATTGGCTACAATTGCCGGTTGATTAAATGTAACCTAATCAAGGATTGTAAAATCATAAGATATCATTTTTTATCTTTTTGGGCAGAAACAAAAGCGACTGCTTCAGTCTGTTATTTCAAATTTGTAGGTACCACGAATTATTTCGGGGGCCTCGCGCCACCTGATAGCGTCATTTAATACGCTATAATTGTTTTTGCGTTTTGCACAATTGTAAAACATTTTGATTGTTCTGGACAGCTTACTAAAAGTAATTATAAGCTGGCGGTGAAGGTTTTTATTAGCGGGGATTCGCGGTTTGTAAGCTTGGGACAATTTTCACGAAGAAATTCTCCATGAGTCCTCTAGCCTTACGATGGCGTCACCCGGAGTGCGCCATGGGCGCTTTAAAAGCGCTACGATGGCCGTGACATTGTAACGCGCCACGCTCAAACAGAAGCTTCACATTGAGCCCATACGGTCTGCATTTTGCTAAGCAACAATAAATTCAGGAGAATGAAGCTAAAGGGATACAAAAAATAAACTTGTAATATTACAAAACCAAAAATACTACGAATACAAAGTATATTCAGAGATTAAAGTCCCTCTGATACTGTTTAAGTGACTGAGAAACTGCAGATTTGCCACATTTAAGATGGTGGACGCTCTGACGCATCTCAAAAGGCGCAGGCCCCGGAGTCAATCTGGCAGCCCGAGTCAATCTGGTACCTACACCGTCTGATACTGATAGTGAAGTGATTGGTCTGAGGTCTGTTCCTCACAGCTGGTTTCAAGTAGTGATCTGCAATAAAAGAAGCCTAATTATTGAAACCGATTCAGCCAGAGCTGTTTAGGGTAATGACTAGATGCAATCAGCTGGTTTCTTTAGCTAGAAAACGTAGAACTGGATGATCTGATTAAATTGCCTTCATCTTGCTTTAGAATCTAGAATTTAACAGAACCTGTGAAGTAAACCATTAATTAGCTTGAATAAATATTATAAACAGTCCTTCTCCTCCAGAGACTCTTAGAATAAACACTACTGTAAAATAAAAGTAAATTTGTTTAAACCTTTATTGATTTAAATTTTATAAATTAGTCCTCACTTTTCATTTAGATTCATACCATGCTTTGTTTTCTTTAATTATGCTGTTGAATTACAATTTTTAGTAGATTTTTGACTGATTTTGTAGATCGGAGTTTTTTGAATCAGATTTTAACCAATCATCATGAATCCTTTTACATTTTATGAATCTGGCTGTGATGTAAAGTTCAGTTTTGACAAAATGGGCTAAAAGATAAGTTTAGGGAAAAAAAATCAGTTTTATCTCCCATATTGCAGAACTAAAACCCAAAATTGTGTTCTTTAAACCAAAGTCTCCAAAGGTTTTAACATTTTCTTATGTCTTATCACATGGCTCCCAAATCTGGTCCTCAGGGGCCCCTGTCCTGCATGAATTAGGTGTCTCCTTGCAGCAAACACACTTTATTTTATTAGCAGTAATGTTACTCAGGTGGGCCGAAACAGAAACACATCTAGTACAGGAACTATTCCTGCAGAGGTGAGTGCAGCATCCTGCAAAATCCCTGAGGGGTGCTCATCACAGACACACCCTCACCTGGACTGGAAACACCACCTCACTGGTCAAAAGGGCAAATAAAAAGGATCATGGGGGCTCCTCTTCCCCTCCATTAGAGACATTTCATCCCAAGCTGTGTGTCCCGAGCCGTGACATCATCAATGACCCCTCACCCCTGTTTTCCCTGCTCCCCTCTGGGACGAGGCTTCACAGCATTCAATGCAGGTCCAGCAGGTCCTGCAACAGTTTTTTCCCCACTGCCACCAGAACCTTGCACTGTTAAAGCTGTAATCAGGACTCTTGAAAACATATTTGTACTACCAATGTGGCTATTTGGTTTTTAACTTTTTTATGCATTAAAAACACATTGCTTCAAAACTTAAGGTTCACTGAGCCTGGTTTCTGCTGGAGGTTTCTTCCTGTTCAAAAGGAGTTTTTTTTCCTCTCACTGTAAACTACAAGCATGCTTGAGTGTGAGGGATTACTGAAGAGTCAATGAGTCGATGCAATCAACTGGTTTTCCTAAGGATGTGAATGTGAACTGGCGCTATAGAAATAAACTGAATTGACTTTAAATACTAAACAAATCAAAGCAGCCAACGTCCGAAAAAAGGAGGTCTGGAGAAGCATCCAGGGTTAGGGAATTTCCCTCTCTGATCCAGGGGCCTGGATCAGAACTGGTTTAAAGGTGTTGATGTAGAGTAGGTGCATCTCTTCTCCAACATCTGAACCAGATGCCTGGATCATCGCAGAGCTGATAACCGAATGCTCATGAAGGGAATTTAACCGTTTCATTCAGCTGTTGGAGCAGGGCTGAGAGTAACTCTGGGACCCGATCTGGACGTCCCAGATAAAAACGGAACGGAGGTGGCCGAACCTGTTCATGGTAAAATAAACAGGAAAACTCACTTCAGTCTGTTTTGTTCATGTGAGCTGGGAGGAGTCTCCCTCCACCCTTTGATAAAACAAACCTAATCTGTGGCTTAGCGATCCTGTAAACTGACATCCTCTTCCTCAGCGTAACCTTCATTCATGACTCTCTCAGTAAGGAATCCTTTCTGAAACTCTGCTACAGTCTAACTTCCAGTTTACTGATTATTCAAAGATATTTAAACTCTGAAACAATGAGAAGGATGCTAAATGGGTGAAAGGACTGAAGCAGATGTTTGGATTCTGCTACCAGCCAGCAATGAGATTTATGAGCATCAATAAGAGTCTGAGATCATTTCTGATGAGTGAGGATGGGAGAGGATTTCATTTTAACTTGAAACATTTTGTTTTTTTTAATGAAACGCAGGTTTCAAACCGTTACGTCTTAGTTTATTACCAACAGTAACCATGGAAACGGTGGTTCCAGCTCTTTTCAGGTCATTGAGCAGCTCATCCCGCGTAGTTTCGAGGCAGAGCTATCTCTATAGTTATGCTGCTATGAGGCTTAGACTGCTGGAGGACATAGGGACCCCTTTTCATCATTCTGCTTCATTCTATCTCTATTCTCCCACTCTGCAGAATCTGTTGGTTCAATCTCTAACGTTCTGCTCTCTCTGCTTTTTTCTCATAGTAGCTTCGTCTGGTCTGTTCCTGTTTGGCTGTGGCTCCATCCTGGAGAGAAACATCAGCTGTGCTGCTGCCATCAACACCTTTGTTTCTAGATGTTGGAGCTTGGCCTGTTTTTCCAGTGTAGTCCTGTTTCTCTGACTGACTAACTGGATGTGCTCTTTCATCCTCTGACATGGGGAGCTGGCTCTGAGCTCGTCTGCCAACAACTGTCTTTTCCTGGGCGGGGCGCCTTTTACTGTTGCTTTTTCTATGTCTGCTTCTGTCTCCTTGAACCCCAGTGGGCCTCAGCAGATGGCGCTCACACTGAGCCTGGTTCTGCTGGAGGTTTCTTCCTGTGAAAAGGGGGTTTTTTCCTCTCCGTCGCTACAAGCATGTTTAGTGTGAGGGATTGCCTTCAGGTCAATGAGTCGATGCAATCAACTGTTTTTCCTTAGGAACTTTGAATCAATCTGATTGGATGATCTGGTGAACTGGAAAGTGCCTCAAGATGTGTTGTGAATTTGCAATATAAACCTTTCTTAGGATCACAGACCCTGCGAGGTGAGATCTTGCATGGAGCCCCAGTCCGATGGAGATTGAGTCATATTTATCTTCTATTTTCTAATGATTGCTCCAACAATGGAGCTTTTTTCACCAAGTTGCCTGGTAATTCCCCTGCAGCCCTCTCCAGCCTGGTGGAGGTCTACAATTTAGTCTCTAGTGTCTTTGGTCTTGGCCCTGTTAGTAGATGCATTCTTACTGGTTGTATTGGGTGGACAGGTCTATTTATGCAGCTAACAACTGTAAACAGGTGATTCTAATTTAGGATAAATTAAGTGGAGGTGAGATTTTGATGGCAGACTTCTAGCGGAGGTACTTCAGGTACTTATTTGCAACAAATAATTTTAAATGGGGATATTTTTTCTTTAGATTATTTCTGTTACACTGGACGTGCAACTATTGACAATTTCAGATCCCTCCTTGATAAGTGGGAGAACCTGCATAATAGCAGGATGTTGAAATACTTTTCCCTCACTTTAAGGTCATGTAGTGTTTGCAGTGTGAACCATTTAAAGGTCTAGTTTGATAGACCTGCAGAAGATGGACCCGTTTAACCTCTGTATAGGAAGAGTGGTTTGGAGGAGTTACTTTCTGAGAAATGACATCAAAAATAAATTTTGTGCAAGTTAGATAATGTATTTGCATTAAATTTGATAAGGCATTTATCTATAATCTTTTAAATGTCATGTTCCATACATGACTTATTTTGCAAGTCAGGGTTTAACAACACTGATGTAGAGGTCTTAAAAACACCCTGTACTGAATATGATAAATTGGCTTTAAAGGATTAACAGTCAAATTGTCTAATGTAGACTGCACCTGGTTAGAGAAGGTTAACATAAGGAATTTTTATTTCGTAAAAGGATATCATGCCTTTGAGATTCAACATCTTGAACATCTGATTTGCAAATTGTACTAAAATTTAGCTACATTTAAAACCTTTTTTTTGGGTGAAACTGCTTCCTGTGCAGTTTCACCTAAATGCAGCGTCACACCAGTTGAAAACTTCTGAAACTTCTCTAGCTTTACTGGTTTTGTCCTTCAGCCATTCCAAACCAAAACCAGGGAGCCTAGCAAGCCAGAGGCCTGCAAGATGCTTGTTTCTTCTCTGTACGCTCAAAGTTCCTGCATGGACCAGGAGCCTGCTTCAGTATTTCCTTTTAATTGGAGCAGATCCTGGATGAGCTGCTGCTTTTTACAGGTTTTCATAAACACACCTGAACGGTGCAGGTGCGCTCTGACAAACGTTAAATGCAGCAGAAACTGGCAGTAAGGATTTAGCTTTTATATAAAATGAGGAATTTGCTCATAACCACAGAAATCTGAACATTTAGCCCAAGTTGCCCCAGAGAGATGGACTTCATAAGCAGCTGCTTTCAATAAGAAAACTCAAAGACTTTCCAAATCTAAAGTTTCATTTTATTTCCTTAATTTTTTTTTTTTTAAAAGGTGCTTCATTTCCAAATTCCATAGCAAACAAACAAAAAAAAACTACCAAAATAATTTATTATACAATAAACATTTACAAATGTACAACAGAAAAAGACTGCAGCCAGGTGGAGGTAGGTTTGTGAACGTTTATGTAGAAAGAAAAGAATCCCTGCCTTCTGCAGAACCGAACCACATCAACGACACAAAGAAGGCAACTGGTTTGAAATTTTAAAAAAGGAAACGCGACAAACTGAGTCTGAAGAACCAGAACCATTCCTGTCAGTAAAGGAACGTCTCCAGAATCTACAGCTGATCTCAGTTCTGATCTTTGTAGAAGTTTAAACCTGATGGTTCTGCTGATGCGAACGCTTTAAAATCAGTTAATGAGAACTATGTGGATCATCAGAACCATCAGGAATTAGGACCTAGTCCATCTGAACCACATGTTCAGTCCACGTCCCGGCTGAGCTGGACCCCTCCAGTAATGGAAGACGTCCTGAAAGAACCATTTCAAGTTTATTGGGAAAACCGGATCGATCGGGAAGTTTGGGCTTCCAACAGTCAGCAGTCCAGGCATAAAGGATGGCTTCTGAGGCAACGAGTGTGTTCTGAGTGTCTGTGCTCCAGAGGCTGGTGGGGCTTCAGTCTATAGTCCCCGCCCCCCTGGTGGTCCATTACCGCCGCAGCTGCGCCAGCCGGGCTTTCAGCTCCTCCTGCCTCGCTCTCAGCTTGTCCTTCCTGGCTCGCAGCCTGTGGCTCTCGCTCTCCAGGCCGCAGATGCAGTCCCTGGCCTTCTTCAGGATCACCACCTTGGACGCCTTGTCGTTGTGCGACAGCTCGGGCACGTTATCCCGCAGCCGCATGAAGCAGTTCTTCAGCTCGTTGCGCCTCTGCCGCTCCATCACGTTGTGGGTTCGCCGCCGCTCCTCCTCATCCTCCGTCTCCGTCGAGCTCCTGGAGGAGCAGTGGTACCGGGAGGACAGGGAGGAGTGAGAGGAGGACGAGGTGAAGCTGCGGGTGGCGTGGTGGAAGCGGGAGGAACCGTCGCTCCCTCTAGAACGTTTGTGGGAGTACGTCGACGAGGGCGGCGGCGACGCCGGGCAGGGGGCGGCGTAGTTGTGCTGCAGCTGGATGGCTCGCTGCTCCTCCTCCGGGTTCAGCTTGCGGGCGGAGGGCTCGGGCAGAGGGGACGGGCTGGAGGACCCCACAGACACAACGTCGATTTCTTCTTCTGCAGAAGAGAAAGAAAACAGAAAGGTTAGGTCCATGCTTATTATTGCAGCTTAATATTCTGAACTAAACTTTAATGCCTCCTCCATCTTTAAATCCACATCATCCAGCTTCGCTTTAACTTGTTGCAAGTCCTCCAGGGGCGACACCTACAGACTGGAGAGCAGAACCGTGCCTGTGCAATCATCTCCCTGATAATCACTCACTCTAATCAGCCGCCACACAGTTCAGACCAATCCAGATTACAGGAGTGGGTGGGCAGCGAGCAGATTAGCAGAGAGCAAAGAGCGCCTCGCTGAGAGCCTCTAAACATTAATGAATCATCAATCAAGTGATCCGTCGCCAATTCCAACCAGATTACAGTCTGACCTGATTATCTGAGCTATTAGAGATCAGAGTCCAGCAGGTAACTTTTACTCACCAGAATCACTGGATGAAGACATGGACATCTCCCCGCCGGCGGACCCATAGTCTGAGGTGGCCTCGCTCTGCTGCTCCTGAGCGCCGATCAGGTCCTGGCAGTTCAGAGTGGAGCCCACAATGTCCTCAAAGATGCTGGTGTCGATGTCTGAGAGCAGCGGGCTGGAGCCCAGCACCGTCGACACCAGCTTCTCCTCCAGGTTCCTGTCAGACAGGCACTGCCACAGGGTGTCCTCGGTGGCCTCGTCCAGGGGGGAGCAGGGCAGGCAGGAGTCGCCCTCCTTCTCTGCAGAGTCCGAGTTGAAGAAGTCGCAGGTCCAGTTGAGGAGCTGGAGGTCCTGGTCCTCCAGCAGGATGTCCGACACGTAGCTCAGCTGGTCCTCCTTGGACAGCGGCTTCCCGGCCCCCTGGCCGGCCTTCATGGGGGGGGACTGGGGGGGCGTCGGAAGGTAGTCCAGCTCCTTCATCAAGTTTTGCACGTCCTCAAACATGAAGGGCTCGGAGCTCAGCCAGTCCGGCGACTGGGAGAAACTGGTCAACATGTTTGATCCAAAAGCCTGAGAAAAGAAATCCAGAAAAAAAACTGAATAAATTCAGGAGGTAGAAAATAAAAATCAGATCCAGCAGCAGCAGCGTAGTGTGAGCAGCAGAGAGCCGATCACAAGCAGCAGGTTGGTTGTAGTGAAAGTTCAGACCGGCTTCTCCCTCTGAACCCCCCACGGCTGCAGCGGCTCATTTATACGTGTTTACATCACACTGGCCACGCCCCTTTTACGCTTTCCAGCCCCTGAAAACCGTGACGTCACAAAGAGCTTGGAGTAAAAACAAAAAAAAAAATTTTTTTTTTAACGCATACAGAAGTTTTACAATCATAACCGCCCCCCCTCCCTCCAGCTGGAGGAACCGGCGCGTGACGGAACCACGCAGCGTGGGCCGGTGAAACCCCGCAGCTTAGACCCGGACCGGCCCGATTCATCCTGGGAGGGGGGGTTCCTGCAGAACAAAGCGGCCCTTTGCTGCACTACAGCCGGCAGGTCTGCATCATCACAGCCCGTGGAACCAGAACCCACGAGGAAAAAAAAAAAAAAAAAAAAAAAATTTTATTCGAACTAAAACTTTTGTCTTCTTTAAAATATTTTCTAACATTAATGCAAAACTTAAAAAAAAAAAGTTGAAGAAAAACAGCTGTTTAAATTTTTTTTATTTTTTTAAAATAAATAATAATAGTTTAAAATAAAAATATAAATGTACTTTATTTCTGTATAGAACAGAACTTGCAGACTTTCGGTCACTAACGTGCAAAAATACCCACTCGTGTTTGAATGAACCCGTGGAGCGCTTCTCCAGTGGGACATTTAAATGCTGACGTGGGTCGCGCCGCTGTGGAGCAACACGTGAAAACCGGCTTTTAGCTGCGAGTGAAGCGTAGTGGGGGAGCCGGTGTCCACGCAAGTGTGCGCCCACGCGTTTCACCCGGGATTTGCAACACGCAGCGCGTTTTAAATGTTTGAAAAAATAAAATAAAACTGAAATTAAATGCATAATCTTACCGTGGAGAAAAAATAAAAAAAATCACTGAAGAAAATGGAAAGTATTCCAATAAAATCCACGCGGAGTGTCTAAATGCTCGTGCCGGGGGGAAACTTTCTGCGTGTGAAATGAAAGCTGGAAGAAGGCAGCATGGTGTGGAAGTCCCCTTCAGATCCGTCCTGACCTGTCCGGTCCACTCAAAGTGTGCTTCTCACCCCACGCTGCAGCAGACCAACAGAGTGGGTGTGGCTGGTATGCTGCATTATGTAGTTCTACTCAAGTATCCTTCCACCGTTGCTGAAAAACCCGCGAAAACTTACAAACCAGCTAAACTTGGTTATCGGTAAACCGCAATATCGCCTAAATATCCGCCGCGGTTCCGTTTGTTGATAAAGTCAAGGCGGAGAAACCGGAACTTTGAGCGAAGAAGGTAAAAAGGTCCATGAAGAGGGGGTCTACCCGCGGAGGGATACCTCTTACACTCCATTTCTAGGAAAGTCGTGGCGCCAAAATGAGAACACGTGGGGTGAAGCCGTGAGGAAGCCGGTCGGGTCATGCAGTTCGTTCTATGTGGGTCAGAAAAGAACAGACGCCGCGCTGGCTTTACTGTCCACCTCTGGCTGTACGTCAGCGCCGCCGCCATATTATGAGTGGCTAAAAACATAAAAATACAGATGAAACCATTCCAGTTCACGGGTTCAACTATTTGCTTGTCGATTAATCACTATTATTGGGATGGTAAACGCTTTACTCTAGTTTACTGCATATGGATAGATATATATGTTAATATACATATATAATGCTATAATAGAATGAAGAACATTTTTATTATAGCAGCATTTTATATAT
>JAGKQL010000041.1:43184096-43203821 GCA_018398635.1 Cyprinodon brontotheroides | reverse complement strand
TAAAAGTGTCTTGAGATGACATGATGTGAATTTGCGCTATAGAAATAAATTGAATTGAATTGATACATTAATTTAGTTAAATGTTTTAAAGCTCATGAAGAGATGATGGTTCAGCTTCTCATTAAGTCTATTTTTATCTATTACTGTATATTTCTTTAGAAAAACAGACAGCCCAACTAGGGGCACTGAACCTGTAACTTCCAGTTTTAGCGCCACTAAAGGCCACTAGTAGCACTGCACTGTTGCAAAATGAACCAATCTCCTTCCAGTTTTAGAGGAAATATCTTACTGTATTTCTTTTCAGTCTTTCAGAAATTAGACAACTTTGAAAGACTGACTAAAAGCAAAAGTAAGATAGTACTCAAAGCCTAGTCATACTATGTTACGTCTGAAAATAACAATTAAAGGTATAGCGCAGGATGCTCTTTATCAAGGTGGATCATCAAAATTAGTGGTCCTCCTAATTTTCAATCATTCTGGTGATATGTTTGCGTAGGGCCGTCCTACGAGCTCGTCCCCATTTTCACTTATCGGTGGTGAGTCTGACATGGTGGAAAAATAGCAACTCCTCCTTTTGAAAGTAAGCTTGTATGAGTGATCCAAACAGAAACCTTTAAACAGAGGGTACAGGGTTGTGCATGTGCATTTTAAGTGGAGAGGGCGGGTTCTTTTTAAAAATTCGCAAAACTCATCCACAATACCTTTAACAACTCGAATGCATCAGAGAGCTCCACATTACTGAGTCACCGGTACCTACCCTGGATGCTGAGGAAGACGAACGCTTGGACAGGACTGAATGCTTTGTCTCCTGCATGGTCTGCAGCAGTCTTTAAGCAGCATGGATGCCTGTCATTTTTATTGTTTTACTGCCCTTTATGATATATATATATATAAACCTTAAAGGAAAAGTTATATTTCTCAAGAGGGACCTGGTCAAGAATGGCAGCAGCAGCACACAGAAAATGAACAAAATGCAGACCGTAAAATATATTTTGAATGAAATGAAAAAACAAAAAACGATATTTTTATAACTTAAAGTTCACAAACCAAAGTTTTGCCTTATCAAATTAACCTGCAGAGATTTCCCTGCAAACATTCTGAGCTTCTTTGATCATTTAGGCCAAAGCAACCAGGACTGGAGCGAGTGCAGCAGCTTTTAGCCAATCACATGAGCTCATTTCATTAAGCGTCATACCAGTGTGTTTGGCAGGTTGGACTCTAATGAGGCAATTTTTCTTCAATATACGTCTAATTATCCAACTGCCCCCCAGTATAAGTTGCTTCCTGACCTGTTTTCTCCCAGACTGTTTCAGCAAAAAGTTTAGCTGCTGATAGAAAACGGTTGAGAAGAATGTAGATTTTATTTGGACAAACACTCTGACAGACATTTGTGTTCCTGCTTGTGCAGAAATAAACTTTGTTGAGGCCTTGCATGCTGATTGAATCATCCCTTACATGTGCTTACAGCTGATGCACACTTGTTCTTTAGCTCACAGGTTCATGTTCCTCCTTCACTTTCACTGTTTAGCCTCAGGGACACAAACAGTGGATGACATGAACTTGGACCACATTGTTGACATAAAGACATTTCCTGCAGCTCCAGCTTTCCCAGTACAACAACCCAGCGATGAATAAATCATACTGATCCTTGCTTTCGTCGTACTTCTGTTGTTTTTTTTGCTGTTTCCTACGATTAGAAAGCATGTGGGTGGAGTTTCCCCGAAGCCTGAGTGTAACATGTGAGGCGTACCTCACACCTCAGCTGGAACCTGACCTGGCACACTCCGGCTAACACACGTGTTCCTCCTGAGGAACAGAGGCTGTTAAACTGCCTCCGGCTAAAATGTGGTGGTGTCAGTCACTGTGCTGAGCAGCTGTTTTATGTATGGCTCCCCCCAAAAAAAAACAACAACGGCAAGACTGGAATTCAATGAATTCAATGACAGCTGCCTCAAAGAGCGGGAAAGTAACACAACTTTGGCTTATCATTAAAAGAAACCTGTTGAATGACAGCTGCTTTCAACCTGCGCTTCCAAACAAAATGTTGTTATGATGTTATAACAGCCTGAAATCAAAGGCAACCAGACTTTCACTCAGTAGTTGATTGATTCGGAAGCCTATCCAGGAGTGTTTGTTGATCCTGGAGACTCTGAAGTCAAATAAGGCACAGGAAAATTGTGAAAAAATGGAAACATTGGAAGCTGACAGAGCTGTGATAAAATAATTATGCCACACCAGATGGGGTGTATTAAAAACAGATAATAAAAGGTAGAGGAAGGAAGGAAGAAGTGGGATGAAAACAATGAGTAAAGAAGAAAGAAATAAAGGAATTTGTGTGGAAAAGCGATGGAAAAGCAACGAGTAATGAGTATAAAATCCACAATCCATCCAACAGCTTCTAAAACAGAACCACAACATCCACACCCATCATGTTGAGGATGGGGAGGGCTCCTCTAATTCACACGCACAAACACATGATGTGTGGGTGTTCATGCATGTAGGGGTGTTATGATAGAGATGCATGATAGAATTTCAATTCAGTTTATTCCAATAGCGCAACACATGTCATCTCAATGCACTTTACAGAGACAATTCAACCGGATCATCCTGTCAGATTGGTTCAAAGTTTTCTATGAACCAAAGGAAAACCAGCTGATTTCTTCGACTCATTGACTTGAAGGCAATCTCTCAAACCAAGATTGCTTGTAACGACAGCGGAGAGGAAAACTTAACAGGAAGAAGCCTCCAGCTCCACAGGCGGCCCCATCCTGGAAACACACAACTAGGCGGACGAGCTCCGAGTTAGCTCCCTTTCAGAGGATGAAGGAGAGCAAATTCAGCCAGTCACAGTCAGAGAAACAGGAGTAAACTGAAAAACAGGCTAAGCTCCAAAATCTAGAAAGAAGGGTATTGATGCACAGCTGATATTTCTCAGCCCAGCCGAAGACGAACAGACCAGATGAAGCTACTATGATGAGAAAAAGAAGAGAGGAGACAGCATAAGGTTAGAAATGAACAAATACTACAGAGTGTGAGGACAGAGAATGAAGCAGAATGATGAGAAGGGGTCCCTATGTCCTCCAGCAGTCTAAGCCTATAGCAGCATAACTATTGAGATAGCTCAGGATAATCTAACTAACTATAACTCTAACCCCTAAATGACCCGTCCTCTTTCCGCTTCCTTGAATTGAAGCCTGCTGTATATTTGATCAGGATGACCTAGAATCTGCAAAGCTGAGTCATGATGCTACTGTACAGAGTTTTCTTTTGTTAACAGCGCACACACCTTGATGCCTCTGGGAGCAAACTTCACTGCTGGCGGCTTGTTTGGATGACGGTTACAAGAGAGGCGCTACAGGAGAGACCGCACATGTAGCATAAGCACGTGGAGCACATACCGCCACAACAAAGCCAGGGTCACAATAGGCATGCTTTGGGCCAGCCCTCTCTCTAGATCATGCCCTCCTTAATCACAGTCATGTTATTGAGAAGGCTTACTATAACATATATTTTCAATATGTTTACAAACTGGAATTCTTTCACCACTTCTTTTATAACTTGGGGAAAAACATTGGGAAGGTGCAACCAAGGCTAACTGAACCACTTTATCAGAATTGGTGGACAAATTGTCCTCTCTAACGCTCATGTATTAAATGCATCCTCATAATGTTGGGGCCGCTAAGGTATTTATGTGAAAGACAAATTGCACAAAAAACATGTGGCAAGAAACTGTGTCTAAAACTGTAAGGGGAAGTATGTATTTTTAAAGTTAACTGTTGAAGAAACTGCAGATGTTCATGTTTCTGTAGAAAACCAAGAGGAAGCTGGCGTAATGTGAAGAACCAAAGGTCATCTTCAGATAGGAGACCAAAGGATGAGTTCAAACAGGAGGGTTAACCTTTAACATGATGAAAGGGAGGAGGTCAAGTTCACGTTTTAAAAGGTTGGAGCGGACAGCGGAACCAAAGGGTTTGCTGGGAAGATAAGACTTTATCAGAATCGAGTTGTTTCTGTGTAACTTTAAGGGTCAAGTTCTGTCGAAATGCTGAGAAAGGTTGATCCCACAAAGTATTTCAGGTTTTCAATTCACAAATAGAGCCATAAAGGGACTTATGTTTGTTTGCACGTGAAGCTTTCTGTGAAATTGATTATTTAAAGAAATTCAAACAAAACCTCAAGATGTTTTAACGAGACCTTTATGATCCCCGTGATGAAATTAGATTTCCTGTTTAATGACAGGTGGCTGTGGTTCCTTCCAGAGCAGTAGCTTCGTCATCATGAAAACACACTCTTTGATGTCATCCATGTCTTTAACACCATTTGAACAGAACAGAACATTTTTTTTTTTCATTTTCTTCCACTTTATCCGGGGCTGGTCAGCGCGGCAGCAGTCTAAGCAGAGACGTCCAGACTTTCCGATCCACACTCGCCTCCCTTCAGCTGCTCTGGGGGGACCCTGAGGCGACACTGGCGCAGGTAAGGGACCTTTTGCTGCACAGGACTACACTGGAAAACAGGCCGATCTCCAGCATCCAGCAACTAACTCTGTGTCATTTAGAAAGACTGGCTCCTTTAAGCCAGCTTCAGAAATAACAGCTTTCAGATATCAACAATGTAATTATTTAGTTTTAATGTTTAGAAAATAGCTTTTAGCCAGCATAAAAATTCCCAGCTGTTGTTAACTGTTTTCGCTGATGGTTAATCATAACCGTCCGTCTTCCTCCACATGGAAGTAGGTCATGGTCAGGTGGTTTAGGTGAGCTCATTGCTCTTATTTCATTTTTTTTTTTTTATAATCTTATTTCCCAGAATCAGACACACAGCCCTGCTGAACAGGACAGGTTCAGCCCAGACCGTTTAAACTGCCAGAACTTCAAACGCTGAGGCACACGAGTCACGGTGACCTTGGTCTGGAGCATAGTGCATTTGGACACAGGCTGCTCTGGTTGCACATTAACTCCCAGTTTGACTCGGTCTGCCCCAGAGGGATGACGTGGATCTGAAAAGCACCAGCTGACAGTTTGATGAAACCATAAGCAGCCCAGCAGGAGGACATCACTACGCATCAAGCCTGCTATTTACACACATTTGGAGACAAGCGTATAGCTTTTAGTTTCTCACAGACATTAGAACCAAATTAACGTAATTTCCTGTTTTCCTTCTTTTCCTCTGGGAAACTGTTTCCTCTTTTCCGACCTTGATGATACTTCTCTCTTATTCCAGCCTCAGAGATGATTCTCTGTAGATGATGCTCTTTGTCTCTTTCCCCAGACATAGTAATCAAACAGCCATTCTCTTGTTTCCTTTGTGTGGATCTCTCTCCAGGCTCAGGTCTCATCTGTCTAGCTGTGTTTCTCTCCTGGCTGAAGCCACTAAAGAAAGAAAAACTCAGATAAACTTCCCAGATCTCTCTCTGGGAATCACCTCTCTGCCGCCTCAGTCAGCATAGAAACCGTCCCACGACGTTTATTGCTGTGTTTTAGATCTCATTATGTTTTAAATATAGGGGGGATTGGTGGCCTAGTGGTTAAGGCATAGAGCTCAGAATCCTGAGGTTGTGAGTTTGAAACCCACTCCCACAGATGACCACTCTGGGTCTCTGGGAAAAGACCCTTAACCCCTCTTTGCTCCCCAGCTGCCCCACAATGGCAGCCCACTGCTCCACTAAGGGATGTGTTTGATGCAGAGGGGCGTGTTTGGTCTGTTGGGCTTGCAGCATTCAGAGGGTTTACATGGAGCTGGTGTGCTTGATGACAGCCTCAGACATGGCGTGCTTGGCCAGCTCCCCGGGCAGCAGGAGGCTTGCAGCGGTCTGGATCTCCCTGGAGGTGATGGTGGAGCGCTTGTTGTAGTGAGCATGGTGAGAAGCATCGGAGGCGATGCGCTCGAAGATGTCGTTGATGAATAAGTTCATCCTGGATGACATGAACGGCTTCAGCACCTTGTATATGGCGTAGCTCACCTTCCTGGTCTTTCTCTTCTTCTTGCCTCCTTTGCCGGCGGTCTTGGTCTCGGCTTTCTTGGAGCCCTTGTTGGGGGCGGGCTTGGTGGGTTCATGCATCCTGGTGGGTTCCTGGAAACAGCAATGAATTAAATTTCTCCAATATGAGATCAATAAAGTTATTCTATTTTTGTATTTAATATATGAAACATCTCCATCTGTTCTGGTTTGAGATGCTGCACAGACTCGTTAAGAAAGTTGTTTTTTTATTAATTTATTTTCGTTTAATAATTTTTCATAATCATTCCAAGTCAAATGTGGGAGATTTGCTGGTGAGGATTCTCAGTCATCCAGGTCATAGTCATTCCAAACAGGTTAAAAAATAATCCACTGGACTTTGTTCCCAAGTTTTAAGATGTTTCGCTTCCCATCCAGGAAGCTTTTTCAATTCAAAATGTCAGAAATAGTTTAATATTTCTGACATTTCTCTACTGTGGCATTTTATCAAGTATATTTTTACTCTTATTTGATTAAATGTTGAAAGACAGCTCAACTCAGTAAAAAGTTTGGGTCTTCTATTCATCTCTGCCTTTGTCTTTACTTTCTCTACTCATTTTCTCTGGATTGTTGGATTTTATTCCTTCCAGTGTTTATTCCAGTTTTAACATTTTTTAACTCCTCTTTTAATTAGTCACTTCTCTGCATCTGTTTCTCCTCATTTGTTCCACTGATTTCTTCATTTTATTTATTTCTATAGCACCAGTTCACAACTCACGTCATCTCAAGGCACTTTCCAGTTCACCAGATTATCCAGCCAGATTGATTCAAAGTTTTTCTATCTAAGGAAAACCAGCTGATTGCATCGACTCATTGACATTGCAATCCCTCAGACAAGATGCTTGTAGCGACAGTGGAGAGGAAAAACTCCCTTTTAACAGGGAAGAAACCTCCAGCAGAACCAGGCTCAGTGTGAAGCGGCCATCTGCTGAGGAAGCTGACTGGGGTTCAAGGAGACAGAAGCAGACAAAGAAAAAGAAGCATAGATTTAAAAAAAGCGACTAGATCTACATCTCTAAAGCAAAAAACATCTGTTTCTCCTCATTTGTTCCACTGAATTCTTCTTCACTTAAGGTCTCAGTCATATGTTAGTATTCATCGGGCCTTTCGCTCCATTTCCATGTTTCATCGCCTGTTTCTGTTTTATGTGCCTAAAAGACTTTATTACAATCTTTAAAACTCACCGTGTGGCATCAATATGCATTTTAATCCAGAACAACCAATTATCAAAAGATTTGTTCCTGATAAATAAACCTAAATGGAATAATAATCTGCACTGTATTGTTTCTGTATGATTAGATTTCATTGATTCCTTTGAAGAAAAAACTAAAAGAAATGTAATTTAAGGGCAAAAGTTCTTTATCCCTAAATGTTTATTGTAAATCAGCTCAGAATTTAAACCTAAGTATGAATGTTTTATGGGCTGAACTTTTTGTTCAGTGAGTTTAGATGAACTCTGTTCCACACCTCAGGTTCACTCTGACCTGTTCTGTTGGGACAGGATTGCTTCATCTGAAAAGTACTTTTTTGTTGCAAACTTGCATTTGTAGTTTATAAAGATTATAAAGTTTCCTTTGTGTTTTTCTAAATATTATCCTCCTATTCTCACTTTTTTCCAGAGGAACCGCTCTGTCATATTTAAGTTGAATTAAAAACGTTTAAAGAAGGTAACAAATAAAAAAAATAATCTCAGAGGAGACCAGAAAAAACAACTGCTTACAAAAGTTGCAAATGTTTGGCTGGCATGAAGCCATCTTAGTGCTGAGTGAAAGTTCATAGCAGCAGTGCAGAGTGTGATGTAAGTGCTGCGGATCCCAGGAATGAGGGCGCAGGCTGGGATCAGGACGCAGCGTTCCCGCTGCAGCCGGCTCCTTTGTATAAACCTGCACTAAAGACATGCGTTGGGCCCGATGCCAGGCCGTTTAGATTTCTGCCGAGATGGAAAACGTCATTCACGGCATGCAGCAACACGGCTCACACCTGTCAGGGTTCAGCCGTTAGAGGAAAAGTTCTTCTCAGCAGTTTCAGAAAAAAAAAAACTGATTTGTTTCCCCCTAACTGCCTGAAATTGCTGGAAATTATCTTTATTAAAATATTGCTCACAGACGGGAAACACTGCTTAAAATTGGTTTAATGTTTTGCATTCGAGCCATATTTCCATAAGACTTATTTCAACGGCTTTTGAGGCCTCCGGGTCCAGCCTCAGGCTCATTTGAATAAAGATATCTAATATTTTAATAAAAACGGTTTAAAGGTGCCGTAGGAGATCTTGGAAAAATGGTTCCAGCAAGCTATGTTTTTGAAAATACACAACCATGCCTCTCCCTTAGGACCGGCCCTCGAAACCACACCTTCAAAACACATGAACGCGCATCCGAGATCGAGAACGAAACAACAGGAGACCGATTGCTTGTGACACGAGCGAACAACAACATAAAGCTACGTCACACCTAAAGCAGCAGAGGCAGCAAAAGCAGCTAGTTTACATGCAAGGTCAATGGTGGACGTGCATCACGGTGCAGCAAAAGGTCCTGCAGCGCGTCTAGAGCAGCAGGAGCAGCGCATCGCTGATCTGGGAGCTGGCAGGGAGTCAGACACAGCACTGCTGATGCAGGGCGCTATGGTCACTCCTCTGAAACAGTAACGCCTAAATTAACTTAAAATGCAGAAATCTGCCGGCAAAACATGTTTGCTTTTATTCCTCTGGTGCCTGCAGTTTGGATTACGTACATGAAAAACGCCTTCCGCGCAAACCGCGAAGAGGCGACCGGGCAATAGGCTGCTGTTGAATGGGATTCCCAGTGACAGCGCACCGCCGATGTACGGGGGTCTGAGCGGCTCCGACAGAAATAATATTTGAAGGCAGGATGTTAATCTGGATGATGAAGTTTTCAGGTGGACTTTCTCACTTCAAAATAGATTCAAACGGCTTTTTACCCACTGATCACAGCAAATGTAGCTGCCATTGTTACAGGCAAAGAAAGGATAGGTTAGCTCCGCCCAACGTGCATCAGACCCACTTTTTCCACCACAGCTAGAGCAGCAAAAATGCTACAGCCGTGCGTCAGGCCTAAGCTGGTGCAAGCATAAAGAATGAAGCAGTTTTAGCTGCTCTTGCTGCTTGCTAGGTGTGAGAGCGTAGCATAACAGTGGCTAGCTTCCAGCCATGGCGTCATGCACGAGAACTGGGGGGTCGATTAGTTCATGTGTCAGGGTGCAGCATAAGCAAACGATCGTGATTGATGTGTCAGGAACCAATCGTGTACAACGGACTCTCTTTTGTGATTGGTGGACGTTACTCATTGATTTCTCACTGTAGCGGGACCATTTATTTTCGTTTCACTTCCAGACCTTCTATTTCACTGCTTGCTAAGCGGCTGTGAGGAGATCTTCAAGCCACATGGCAAAAAATGTGTCAGAAAAGATCACCTACTTCACCCTTAAGTGATTTAGATTAAGTGCAGATTATGTCAAAGCATTTGATGTTTTCTATCAAGACGGACAATGAAATGGATCCAAACGTTCCAGGTTTCCCGTTATTTTAAAAGATTCCTTAAAACCAGTTGTCCAAATAAGAACTTCCTGTTCTTCTTTTTGTTGTGTGGGGAAAACACAGCTGTTAGAGTTGATCAGGTAGATAAGATGTTCATTTGCACAGCGAGGAGTGCAGCCGTTGAGGGGGAAAAAAATAAAAGTTCAGTTAGTGCCGGCAGTAACTAATTTATCAGAGTGGCTTAATCATTTACAGCTGAGGTATGTGGAACCGAAGGACTCTGGGTGTAAAAGTACAAGTGGTGTGTTTTACAGCAACCGGAAACTCAGATTAATTTTTAAATGCAGCTTAGGAGCGAGAGCTGCCTTTTATACCAGCGTCATAAATGGAATAACTGCCTCTACACTGCAGAACGTGGTTTAATCATTATTGAAAAGAAATAAAAAATCTCTTCTTTAGAAGCTCAGTTTGTGTGCCTGGCTGTGTGTTTCCTGGACAGGGCTGCCTTTTACAGTTGCCTTTAGTATTTATGCTTCTTTTTCTATGTCTGCTTCTGTCTCCTTGAACCCCAGTCGGCCTCAGCAGATGGCAGCTCACACTGAGCCTGGTTCTGCTGGAGGTTTATTCCTGTTAAAAGGGAGTTTTTCCTCTCCACTGTCACTATAAGCATGTGTGAGGGATTTCCTTTGAGTCAATGAGTCGATACAATCAACTGGTTTTCCTTAGATAGAAAACTTTGAATCAATTTGACTGGATGATCTGGTGAACTGGAAAGAGCCTTGAGATGACATGATGTGAATTGGAGCTATAGATAAACTGAATTGAATTAAGACCTGTCACATCCCTGCGATCACACCTTTTAAAGCTTGTTAGATGAACACACAGAAGTGGGGTTTTAACAAATAAAAATGTGTGAGTCAGTAGAACCACCTTGGGTTCCGGGTGCAGTTGAGGTTTGGTCCATTCTTCAGCTCAGGCAGATTACACTGCAAAAACGATCTAGAAATAAGTAAATATTTCTTAAATTAAGTGTATTTATCCTTATTTTAAGTAGGTAAATGAGATAGTTTGCCAGTGGAATGAGTATTTTTACTCTTAAAATAAGATAATTAGATAAAATGCACTTGAAATAAGACAATGCTAATTGTGTTTTCTTATTTTAAATGTAAATTGTCTTGTTCCACTGGCAAAATGTCTCTTTACCTCCTCAATCCAAGAACAAATGCACTTATTTAAGAGAAAAATTACTTATCTAGATTTCCATTTTTCTCCAGTGTAGATGGAGAAATCTGAGCGCCTCTTTCCACAGATTTTCATTTAGGCGTTGGTCTGGGGTTTGACTAGGCCCTACAGATCTGTTAAAGTAGAGGAAGTTATGTCTCCTAAAAAAGGCTGTTGCGCCTCAGGGCTTCCTCACGGTTCTTTCCCTGGGAGCAAGTTATTTACTACTCTTAACTCAAACTGGGTAAAACCATGAAAAAGGACTATAAAAACAGGAGTAAAAAGTAACAGAGTTTATTCCAGATCAGGTCGTTTACAGGACAGAGAAAATGCTTGGAGCTTGCACAGCTGTGGGCTCAAAGCTGGTCCGGCAAAGATGAGCCACGAACAAGGTCATCCTCTCCTTCTTATAGCTCATGAGTCTATGTGTTTGCATCAGGTGGATGCTTAGTTGTCCGTATCAGAAACTGACACGCCATCCATGACCAAGGATTACAGATAGCTCTCCTCTATCAGTCCGCCTCCAAGATGTGCCCATATCCTGTGTATTTTTGAAAGACACGAAGGCTGTCCTGATTAGATGACCTCCGTACACACAGTGACATCCACAATGTGAAGGAAGGCCTTCTACTCTGTCTAATCTGGCTAACAGAATAACAATGCACATGATGTATAAAGAATAAAACCTACGACAGATCCCTGAATCTGCTTTGATGTTAACCAAGGGGCTGCAGCCTGCGGCTCCGAAATAGGATGTGTCTTTTTGGACCCTCAACATTTAGCTTTTTTAAAGTCATTGTAGGGAAGCGGCTGTTCCAACCGTTGCATTTCCGAATTCTCCCGAGTGGTTGCGCGACTTTACAGGAGTGAATACAGTGAATGTTATTGAGTGGATTTATCAAGGCGGGATTGTTGTGGAGGAAGGTTAAGCAAAAGCAAGAAATTTGGTTGGCTAGCGGTTGTGTGGGAAAGCATCTTGCTAACCAGTTAGCAACTTTAGTGCTAGTAGGTTCCCAATGGGAAATTCTATTGGGACCAAGTAGCACTAAATTGATGACTTAGAAACAACAGCGCTGTCAAGGAACGCTATGGACAGAGAGAACATGCAAGAGGAGGAGAGTTTAGTGTCGGGAGGTCGGGTGGATGAGTCTCCTCCGTCATCCATTTTTTATTTAGAGGAGGAAGCGGGGGACGAAGATGTTGTGGAAGAAGGGGCGCCAGAGGCGGCGAAGCTTGGTTTTGGTGTAGAAGGCTTCCAGCCGTACATGTTTTGAGCCCTTGCCTCGCAAATGGAAATTTGGAAACTAAATTTTTCAGACTTTAACTTGTCAAAAAAAAAACTATGAATCGTTTTCCCTCAGATTGACAACAATGCATCACTCCCTGCCTGCATCACTCCCTGTATGTTTCACATACAGTAAACTGCCAAAAGGATTCATTAAAATGAGTGCTTGAAAAGTCAGATAAAGTGTAAGGGTTTGGAATACTTTCACAGACTCATATAAATGTAATCAGATCAGTAAAGAGCTTTATAATTTCCTGTAGCCCTGAAGGCTCCTCTGAAGTATTTCAGTTTTATTTTCTGTGACTGGAGGTCCAGAGGTTTCCTCCTGAGGTTCTGTAGAACATTGACAGAAGAACTTCGGTCCTTCAGATGCATCTGCCAGATGATGGTGATGATTCAGAGGTTATGCTTATTTATTTTGGCAGGAAGTAGTTTCTCAGCCAAGCCCTCTATTGTGTAATCAGACAAAGGCTCTATTCTGTTTCTCATCCCTGCAGGATTTTATCAGTGGTTTACCAAAAGGCAATCACAGAACATTCCTGGAGCATTTGTTGGCACGATTATCTCTGACATTTATATGAACAGCTGATGGTGAGCCATTCTTCTCATCTTGGTGGTGGGACTTGAGCCCCAGATTGTCGGCTTCTGGTCTTCCTGCTTCATGAGAAATTGCTGCTGGTGGTCAATAGCTGCACAGTTTCTTCTCCAGATGTCCTAAAAAACTGGAAGGAAGTTTGTTCATTGAGGTGAACTTTGCTCCTGTTTTCTCCAAAATGTCTAATGATTTTGGACAAGAGCAAGGTCGTCATATAACTGCACCTTCAGAAGCTTTTTAAAATAAGGGCCGACACAATGGGGCCCTAAAGGAAATTTAATTATGGGGCCCTGCATTTTCTGTCAGTAATCCAGACTGCTGCAATCAACAGATGATCAGATCATTCATGCAGCTTTTTGAGAATTTTACATTTTCCAATATAGTTTAGAGATTTTTTTATTTTATTTTCTATTTTGAGAATAAATCCATAAAATTACAAGACTAAAGTTGTAATATTACGAGCATGAAGTCATCATACATCAACCCGTTTCTTAAAGAAAGCTTGGAGCTCCGCCCAGCAGATGACGTCTCCGACCAGCTCCACCAATCAGCAACCAGAGTCCACTTTGACATCCTGCCCAGTTTGATGCTGCTGCTAAAAGATTTCCTGATTTGTCAAACCGGATGCTAAAGTAGAACTTCACATGATGCTCCACATTCCTCATTTTAGGGAAGAAAGTGCTTCTTGGAAGAGTTGTTATAAAATACAAACTGGTTTCTCGTGTAATTTTAGGACTTTTATTCTCTTAATATTTACGACTTTATTCTTGAAACAGAAGAAGAAAAAAATCTCTAGCCTGGCCCTAATACTCCGTCCGTAATCATAGCGCCTATTCATCATAATGCCATCTAAAGGCTCTTTACAGGGACAGTTCAACCAGAATATCCAGTCAGATTGGTTCAAAGATTTTCTATCTAAGGAAAACCAGCTGATTGCATGGAGAGCTCATTGACTCTTCAGCAATCCCTCAAAGATAACCTGAGAGAGCAGAAAGTTAGAGATTGATTGAACCAAACAGATCCTGCAGAAAGAATGAAGCAGAATAGGTGTAAGAGTCCTTGGTGTCCTCCAGCAGTCTGGACAAAATAGCAGCATAATTAGTAGATATAGCTCAGGATAACCTGAGCCCGCACTCTAACTAGAAGTTTTATCAAAAAGGAAGTTTTAAGCCTAGCCTTAAAAAGTAGATACAGGGTGTCATGCCTCATGCAGGACTTCAAAACTGGTAGTAGTTGGTTCCATGGAAGAGAGAGCCTGATAATCAAAAAGATCTGCCTCCCATTCTACTCTTTTAGAAATTCACAAGGAACCACTAGTAAACTCCTGCAGATTGAGAAGCGAAGAAGTGCTCTGTTAGGAACATAAGGAATGATCATAAGGATGAACATAAGGATAGCCGTTGGACGTGCTATCGAGAGACGTGTAAAAAAATCAGGTCTCTCTGTACACAAGCAGGCATATAAGGAACATCAGAAAGCTTATGCCTTTTCTCTTAAGGAAGCACGGTCTAAGTATTATTCCAACATCATCAACAGCTGTCCGGGAAATTCCAAACAGCTTTTCTCGACAATAAAACATCTCCTTCATCCCAATCAACAAACTGAGGATGAGGATTCGACTGAAAAATGCAATCTGTTTCTCTCATTCTTCAAAAACAAAGTAAATTCTATTAGATCTCAGCTCCACAGCCTTCCTGATCTTCGGCTGCCATCTACCCTTGTACACCATGGGTCCATGAGCTGCTTTGATGAAGTTGCAAAGAGTGAAGTGGAGAACATCCTCAAGAAAATGAAGCCTTCATCCTGTGCCCTGGATCCCTGCCCCTCATCACTCATAAAATCTAATCATGCCGCAATAAGTCCGTTAATCACACAAATAATAAACAAATCACTGAAATCTGGTCATGTTCCATTGCCTCTTAAAACAGCCATCATTAAACCTCTTCTAAAGAAATCTACCCTGGATCCAGATATTCTTTCCAATTACCGCCCAATTTCACATCTTCCTTTTCTGTCAAAAGTGCTGGAAAAGCTGTTGCCGCTCAGCTGCAGCTTCATCTAGAACAAAACTCCCTGTACGAGAAATTTCAGTCTGGGTTTCGTTCTGCTCACAGCACTGAGACCGCTTTGCTGAGAGTTACTAATGACATCTACATGGCAGCTGATGCTGGGTCTACATCTCTCCTTGTTCTCCTTGATCTAACTGCAGCCTTTGACACTGTGGACCATAACATCCTACTACACCGTCTTCATGTGGAGGTCGGTCTCTGTGACACCGTTCTGGACTGGTTTAAATCTTTTCTCTCCAATCGGCTGGAATGTGTTAGCCTAGGCAAGGCCAAGTCCCAGGCTGTCTCTGTCTCCTGTGGTGTCCCACAGGGGTCAGTATTAGGGCCCCTGCTGTTTTCCCTTTACATGCTGCCTTTGGGTCAAATCATAAATCGATATAACATCTCCTTTCACTGCTACGCCGACGATATACAACTCTATATTAGAACTGGAGCATCATCACCATCTTCACTTAATGCTTTCACTACCTGCCTGGAGGAGATAAGGAAGTGGATGACTCAGAATTTCCTTCAGTTAAACTGCTCCAAAACTGAGGCCATGCTGATCGGAACACCTCACCAGGTTCAATCTTCAACTATGACGACTGTTTTCTTTTCTGGACAAGACATCCCATTTTCCACCATAGTTACAAATCTTGGAGTTAGAATGGATTCTCAACTTACATTTGAAAATCACATTAAGCATCTGTTTAAAATCTGTTTCCCTTCATCTTCGTAATATCTTCAAAATTCGTCCGTTTCTTTCTTTTTCTGATGCTGAGACTTTCGCTCATGCATTTTGTCTCCCTCCAGGTAAGACTACTGCAACTCTCTGTTTGTTGGAATCCATAAAAACATCTTCAGAAGCTTCAATACATTCAAAAACAGCGCAGCCAAGGATTTCTCTTGAGGGCCCTCGCAAATCTGCTCCATATTACACCTATTCTGCATGACCTTCACTGGCTTCCCATCACCTGCAGAATTCCAATACAAAATTGATGCGCTCATCACCCATCAGTGTTTAAACGGATCCTCACCGGATTACCCTGAAGGACCTTCTCACTCCACATTCATCCACCAGATCTCTTCGATCACAATACTGCAACTTCCTTCACCTTCCTCGCTCCAGATTAAGCTCCATGGGAGATCAGGCCTTCGCTGTCGCTGCCCCCCCGTCTCTGGAACTCTCTCCCAGATCATTTGAGAGCTCCACAACCACTGAATGATTTTAAAAGAGGCTTGAAGACTTTTTTATTTAAGCAAGCCTATTCTGCCTCCACATGATTTTTATGATGTTTATTTTTGATTTTATTTGCACTGTGTAGCACTGTGAGATTTTTGTTAATGAAAAGTGCGGTACAAATTGGATTTATTATTATTAATATTATTATTATCAGTTTCACAAATTTATGTCATTTCAAATCAAGTTTTGCAGATTTCACCCTTAAAAACCCAACTGTCTCTTGGTTTCTAACTTTTTTCTTCAGAAATAGCATTGAGGATTTGTTTTTTTATAATAGGATACATTTTTTGTTTTTGGGAAAAAAAAAGAAAATTAACTGTAAATATGTAGGTTCAATGATTGCAAATGTTTGCATTTCTATCTTAATACGTTTTTCAAAGTTGAATAATTGTAATGCCTTTTCACTTTTGAAACATACTCTTTGTTTTAAATGATACTGGAGCATTTCTTTTCTCCATATTCCAACCCTTCTTTGCTTCCTTGCTTTTGTGGCTGCAAATTTATTAATGATATCTTTATAAAAATGATGACCAGTTTTGTTGTTGGAGTTCATCCCTGCAGGTCCACTCAGTCTTTCTTTTGCCACTAAAGATCTTAATTAGTTCTTTATAAATCCAAGCTTGGCAAAGCTCCCATCTCAAGATGCAGATTGCTTGCAGGTTCCCCCCAGCTGCCCAGTTGCTTCAGCGACGGTGGCATCAGCTGAAGGTGTTTACCTCTCCTGTCTTGAAAAAGCGCTATATAAGTACAGGCCACACTGCAAAAACGATCTAGAAATAAGTCAACATTTCTTAAATTAATTATATATTTTTTAGTTAATTATATTTATTTCCCTTTTATGTAAATAAGATGATTTGCCAATGTGATGAGAATTTTTACTAAGATAATTAGATATATATGCACTTGAAATAAGACAATTCAATTGCTTTTTCTTCTTTTAAAAGTAAATTGTCTTGTTCCATGGGCAAAGTGTCTCACTTACCTCTTCAATTCAACAACAAATGCACTTATCTTAAGTAAAAACGACTTAGATTTAAACTTTATCCAGTGCACACTGGAAAAACAACCTGGAAATAAGTAAAAACATTCTTAGATAAGTGTATTTACCCTTAATTTCAGTAGGTAAATAAGAGGTAAATAAGAAATCTTCAATAATTGTTGATTGCAGATGTGTCTAGTAGTTCCCATTGATTTAGCTTGTAAAGCGGGAGAATGGAGCTAGGCTTACCGCACCGTGACGTCACTGCTGGAAGATGGCAGGAGGGAGGGGCTACACTGGAAAAATGATCTAGAAATAAGTAAAAATTTCTTAAATTAAGTGTATTTACCCTAAATTTGAGTAGGTTATTGAGATAGTTTGCCAATGGAATGAGTATTTTTACTTTCAAAATAAGATAAGTAGATAAAATGAACTGGAAATAAGTGCAATTGTGTTTTCTGTTCTCAAGTGTAAATTGTTTTGTTCCATTGGCAAAATGTTTCTTTTACCTCCTCAATCCAAGGACAAATATATATATATATAGATATAAAAAAAGTCTTTCGATTTTTTCCAGTGCATTTACTATTTATTTCTCCAGCTCTGCTTAAACCTACTTGCTGCCATCCTTAGCAGGCTCCGCCCTGGTGGCAGCTTGATTAGATAGTTTCTTCCAAGCCTGAAGCTTCATCCTTAATATCCTAGGAAGCCATATCTCAGCTGCAGCGTTCTCAGCAGCTGTTTTCTGCTCCATCCACTGATGTTTTGATCTGACGTGACGGCGGCTGCAGCTTTTCTCATGAGGCCTCCACTGCAAACAGCAGAGGCCCATGTTTCCAGGATAGCTACCCCGATTAGATGGATCATTTTAAAAGAAGTTAGATGATTTTCTTTTGTAGTTTAATACATGCCAAGGTTTAAAGTAAACACTCAGTAAAGCTTGCTCATGTCCCAAGTTTGAAAGCTACCATAATTATGTTACAGAAAAAGTCTTTTAGCATAATTAAATTGTCTTTTTAGATATATTCTGAGTTCATCTGGTTTTGGTGTTGAAACACATTCATTGTCATCCAGAAGAGTAATCAATAAATCATTAGCTTCATTTTTCTTCAGGTTTTCTTTAGACCAATTTCCTTCCTAATTTCTGCGGTAAAAATGTCCGCAGCTCTTCCACAATGCTGGTTTTAAATGCCAAGAGGTTAACCTCCAGGATGACACATCCTGTGGCTGTTTACAGTGTGACAATATCTGGGAAGGAATGATGCATCATCCAACAGGCAGCTGAGGAATGAGCCGGGTAGTTAGTCAGATATACGATCCTCGATCCTTTTCCTTGTTTTTTTTATTCAAGGCAAGTTTCTCTGCATGCTTTCATTCAGACACAGGGTCAATCAAAGAGCTCTGCAGAAAAAAAAGAAACAAAATGAAAGAAAATGATAAGAAAATAAAAGCATGAGTAAAGATTAAGCAGCACATTCAAAATAAATGTTAGGATGTAAAATTTAAACCGAACAACCAACTAAGAAATTAAACAAAAGACCCGATTAAACTGTTTTGAACATTTATCAGGTTTTCTCTAGAAAAGGAAAAATTGTTTAAACACTTTGTGTGAAAAATTCAATTCAATTCAGTTTATTTCTATAGCTGGTTTATTTCTTTCCATAGTTCACCAGATCATCCAGTCAGGTTGATTCAAAAGTTTTCTATCTAAGGAAAACCAGCTGATTGCATCGACTCATTGACTCTTCAGCAATCCCTCACACTAAGCATGCTTATAGCGACAGTGGAGAGGAAAAACTCCCCTTTGAACAGGAAGAAACCTCCAGCAGAACCAGGCTCAGTGTGAGCGGCCATCTGCTGAGGCCGACTGGGGTTCAAGGAGACAGGAAGCAGACATAGAAAAGAAACATAGATACAAAAGGCAACTGTCAACCAGCTCCACAGGCTGCCCCGTCCAGGAAAACACACAGCCAGGCAGACGAGCTCCGAGCCAGCTCCCATGCCAGAGGATGGAAGAGAGCACATCCAGTTAGTCAGTCACAGTCAGAGAAACAGGACTACACTGGAAAAATAGGCTGATCTCCAACATCTATAAACAAAGGTGTTGATGGCAGCAGCACAGCTGATATTTCTCTCTCCAGGATGGAGTCACAGCCAAACAGGAACAGACCAGATGAAGCTACTATGAGAAAAAAGCAGAGAGAGCAGAACAATAGAGTAAAATTTGTTTAAAGAAGCTCTTATCTTCACATTTTACAGAAATCAAAAATATATATTTTTAATAAAATGTTCTTTCAGGAATTATTATTTTAACAGGTAATAGAATCTTGTTGATTAACACCATTTTACAGCTTCTTGGTCAACTGTCTCCTTTAATATTGGGCCCCAGTGGTTTGTGCTGTCAGTAACGGTCTGCAGAGCGTCTGTGGTTTACTCGCTGGGTGGATAAAGAGTAGAAACTGGTTTCAGGATGAGTCTTATGTGTTAAGTGTGAGTGTTTAAGTGGTTTCACTATGACTGCGTTTGTGAATGAATGACTCATACATGAAGCGCTTCATCTGTAATCTTCATAGCCTGGCTCTTTGCCATTTATTTACACTCTCTTTCCTTGGAGGCAGGTTAAAGCAGAGAGCCGGAAGTTTGCAGGGTGGACTGGAGTCCACTTAGGGTCCATGCAAATAAATCTTTATTCCTCATTTTCATACTTAACTCTGTGGATAGCTCTTTGATAACAGACACATTTCTGACATTGCAGGTTGGTCTGCGGTCGATGCAAACGTGTGCAGCTCTGCTTAATGAGGCCAACTACACTGGAAAAAAATTACCTAAAAAATAAGTAAATACATTTTTAAATTAAGTGTATTTA
>JAGKQL010000041.1:43153086-43177073 GCA_018398635.1 Cyprinodon brontotheroides | reverse complement strand
AGTGAAGAAATACTCTGTAATTCCGATAAAACTTGCTCGATAGCCACACTAACGCTAGTTTCATCGGCTGAAGCCGCCATGTTCTTTAGACTGAACTGTCGCGCTTCTCGTTGCGTCACACCTCAACCCGCCTCAAAGCCAACGCTGATTGGACGTTCGTTTGGTGAACGGCTCCAAATTTTCTCTAACGGAGAGTCTCCAGACTGATTAGCGAGTGAAACCTTGAAAGCTCGCGAGATCAGGATGGTCTCACGAGGCTACTAACCAGGACCAGGGGAGATCGCTCCTTTTAGGCGGTCGCGCAGGCGCTTTGCAGCCATCTTCCGCTTTCCTCAGGCTTACTTGTTTTGTTTATGTTTTTAACAGTGAACTGAAAATATGTTTGTTTAAGAAAGCATTTTTAAATCCAGTAGATTAATCGTTGTTTTATGACTATGTCTTTTTGTGAATGTAAATGTATTTTTTATTTGTATTTTTTATTTTTGTGAAGCACTTTTGTAACCTCTGTGTTCGTGAAAGGTGCTTTATAAATAGACATTACTTACTAATAACTAGGGTCATAAATTCTTTCTGCATGTCTCTCCAGTTTTAAGGCTGTTTTTCCACCTTTTACAAACGAGATAGGTCACACATGATTTCAGGAACATTTCTGGAAAACCAAAAGTCAAAGCATGAGAGATTTCTGCTGTGATGTAAACTCTTTGGCTTCTTCCTCCACTTTTTTCATGTCCCATTTTCCACCACATCCCACCTCAGGGAGGCTTTTTCTCACAAACCTTACTCCTGCTACGTTTATTTTTCATTATGTGGTCGATTTGCTATCGTTGCTGTTTCTGATGGATGAGATCCTGAAGACTTGGAGAAGAGCAGAAGCTCCATAAATTATCTTCTGCTCGCCTCTGATTGTGTTAAGGCTCAAACCGCCTGTAGGGTTATTAAATCAACTGTACGATCCATGCAGCCAGTCTCTCTCCTGTTGGTTCCAACATGATGTTCCACAAACAATCAAACTGACTGTTAATGGAAAAGAAAAATCCGTCCGCTAACAGGACAAACCTACAATCATAGAAAACAGATGGAATATAGGGAAAGCTTTTAAACTTGATAATGTTTTTGTATTTTTAACATTTTTCTTTGCATGCGTTTTCGGGAGTGCAGCACTTTTCTTTTGCAATCTTCTCCTGCTGCATCAGTTTGTCGGTGTTGTTTCGGTGTTTTTACCGTCACAAGTACAGCTTGTTCTCATCTGCCGTTTCAACCATCCCCTTGGGGAGCAGTGGGCTGCCATGGCGGGAGCGCCAGGGGGCAGTGTGTGAGTAGGGTTGCCAACTCCCTGAGAATAAAAAAAAAAGGAACACCTCATGTGTGTGCCAGTTAACCCAATTGCCTTCTACCCTCCTATGTGGGATTTTTTTAAAGCCCCCTTTGTGTGTGTGATGTTGTTTTTCAGCTGTTTGACTCTGATCTAGTGACAGAACACATTAACAAATTATTATCCAGCAATTCACTTTAATACAAAATAACTAATTTTGCTGAATACAATAAATATCTTAAACATGTCATGATTTTAAGTAAAAGATCCTGACCCACATGTGCAGAAAAACCAACCGATAGACCAGGGAAGTTTAACAGGTTTACTGAGAACTTGTAGAGAAGGGTCCAGTGCTGCTCGTTGGAGGGCTGACAGGGTTTACCCAGTTTGGGGTGTTTCCTTGAGGAACAGAGGAGCTGACTGCCACTCTAGATTTCCTATGGTACTTTTGAATGGTTTCTTGTGTGAGATGAATCCCCTGCTCAGTGTGAAGCCCAAAACAATCCTTAGGGGAAAGTAGATCCAAACCTCCCGCTTGAATCCCCAGCTCAGTTTGAAGCTCAGAAGATCCTTCCAGGGGAGAAGGTCCAAAACATCCAGTTTGCAGGATGACTTCCCAAAACTGGCAAACACCTGGCTACCGAGGTAGTGGCAGTCAGCAGCTTAAGAGTCCTCCGTAATGAGGCAACCATCCACAGGTGTGTGTAAGAAGGCCAACGAGAACCAGGCGCCACCTGGTGGTGGAGGGAAACAAACAAAACACAAATCCACACAAACTGGATTCCTAACAAAACATAAGCCTGTCCTGCTTAACTTCAAACTAAAATGTATATAAAACACAATAAATAAATGGTGTACATTTTTGGCAACAGCAAGCTTGTGCAAATTGTAAAGATATTTGTGCCTCAAATGCAATGACTGTACATAGGCTGCAGTTGTAAAACAAAAAATAAATCATTATGACGATGAGGATTCTGGAATCAAGTATATTATATGTCTACAGCTCATTGGTCACAACGTTATGACAGGAACAAGTTTACCGTGAAGTTTTGTATCTAACGCGTCTCTTGTTCTTCATTTTCCATTAGTTTTTTACTCACAGTAGTATCGACAAAGTGTGTTCCCTTTTCCACTAATACAGGACAGGTACTTCTATTTCTAAAATAGTAATGGAACAATTACCTTTTTTAAGGACAGTTGGCAACCCTAAGTGAGAGTTTGAGGGTCTTTCTTTGCTCAGGAAACCCAGAGGGCAGCGGGTTTTGAACTCCTAAACCACCACAGGCTGCCACTCCCAGTTTTAGTTTAAAGTTTATGTCCTCCTGCTGTCAGCCATGCATTTACTTTCTAAAATAACTTTATGTACAACCCACAAGTGGATTACACATACCATACAAAACTAAAAAAGATATTCTATAAAATGATGAATTAAAAATAAATGATTTCCAATTTCAGTATTTAGAATCAAATGAATTCAGTCAGCTGTTAACAACATCTCCGCCTATTTTATTTAACAGTCAAATAACAAGAAACTAAGACATAAAGTAAAAAGTGACAAATGAGCCGCCTGAATTTAATACCACATGTACATCATTGTCAGTGAGTTGGGGTTTTGTTTGCCAGATGCAGCCAGCTTATTTTCATCCATCACAATTTTCTCACCAAATGAGGCTGTGCAAACAAACCCAACTACATTCTTCTGCAGTTATTCAGTCCTTTTCCTCTACGGCCCACTGGCAAGCTGAGTCTCCGCTGTCACCTGTAAGCTTCCAGTGAAATCAGTGGGATTGTCAGAGCGGTGATTTATTTCTTTCTGGGCGCTGTAGGAAATGTGGCGTGCTGCATTCAAAGGCTGAACCCACAGGCAGCGTCTCTGTATGCTTGAACGATGTTTGTGCTCGGCGTGCACCGCGGGGGGTCGTCTCGCTCCACTCAGCTCATTGCAAACTTCATGACAGGTTTACAGAGGTTCATGCTCACTTTTCCTTACCTTTAAAGCACCTTATTGCTGCACAGAAACATTCTGCAGAAGCATGTTGCATTTAGGGCACAGTCAGCTGCAGCATGTTGGCTGCTTTTCTCTAAAGATACATTTAAAGCTGCTTTTACAGTCAGAACCTTTATATTTTTACAGTTACTGGAGATGTAGAAACCAGGAGAACTTTAGCAGGAGAGGAGAGGGTTAGATACTTTTCTAGGAAACTTCTCTGAAGGCCAACATTGGAACCCAATACCTTAAGTGGGATTTTGTCATTTCAATATTTTGGGGGGAAATTAATCATTGGAATGTCCTAAAGTCCTATGTTTTTTTTTTTCTTCCTAAAAGTAGTTTAGATTTAAAACAGATTTCTATCAAAAAGCAACAACTCTGGCTCCAGAAACGGAGGATAAATGAATCAAATATGAAGTTGCAGCCATAAATGAGACTCAGCTGCGAGGAACACGCTGTCAGCGTGATGACTTTCCCTTCAAATGACTGAAATGTAAAAATAACTGGAAACTTGATCGGCGCAGAAACCTTCTGCCATGAAATGCTTTTGGTTCCACATCATGATTGTTCAGCAGTGGTGTTTCTGTTTGGGTTCTTGTTGCTTTGGCACCGACCCTGCAGCGGTTGGTCCTCCATGAGACCCGATACAGAATCAGGATGGTGGCTGCAGAAGAGTGAGGGGAAAGACGGAGCTGCAGGGTTAATTTACTCCTCTTCTTCAGGTTGTTTTCTGCCTGCTTTAACACTGACTCCCCAGAGAGGGCAGATCAATGTGCGTGCGCCGTATCGCTGTTGACTTTAGTTATGGAGCACTCAACCGCAGCGTTGATTTACTTCAATTCACGTGAAGGAAACCCATTCAACCTGTAGAGTGAAGGTCTTCTCCTGACCTGCAGTGTTGGATTACATCGCCGTTGATTTATGAACATAAGAGCTGCCAGGTTCAAGCTGCAGTTATGTGGAAAAATGAATTAGGCTGCCTGCGTTTTGAAACAGGACCGAATAAATCACTCACAGCTCGCTTGGTCTCAAAATGAGCTGAATAATATTACCTCAGATAAACAGTATACATTATTGATCTGCCTCATTTTTTAATCTAAAAACCAACAAGGTGAAAATGGAGACACTGATTTAGAAAAACCTCCTTTTGAGCTGTGCATTAGTTTCTTTAGAAACACTAAAGACTTTGTTTCCAAGTTTAAAGACTTTTCTCTTCCCATCCAGGAAGCTTTTTCAATTCAAAATGTCTGAAATAGCGTTGAGTTCCAGGTTTTATACAGTAGCCTAATAAAGTCTTGTTTTAGTTTAGAAAACATGCAGATTTGAACAAGCAAAGGGGTCCACCCATTTAGGATGGGGGTCATTCAGCTTCTTTTGTTAGCCTGCCTTCTATAAATTCAAAATAGGATTATACCAAAAACCAATCATATGTATAATAATTTATCACACCAGTTTATTTAGCTGAATGCTAACAACGGAAAAAAACATCTTAAAAATACTTTATAAACATAATTTTATGTACAGGTTTACTTTTTGTACATAAATCTTCTGAGGCTCTGTGAAGGTAAATCTGTGTTTTACATGGTCCAATATGGCGTCACAAACCTAAAATTATAATGCACCTAAAATTTTGATAATGGAGAAGCAATTATTTTATATTTTTATATTTTTTTTTTTTTACAGTGTCCTGTGTCCTGGCAGTGTCATGTGGCAATAAGAATAATTGTCTTGATGCCAAAAAAGAGCCCAACAGATTTTACTTGTTTCATGCACGCATATAAATATGCTTTATTATAATCATGCAGGGAGTTTTACAGTTTATACTGTATGGACACTGCAATGTAAATAGAGCAGAAAAGAAGAAGAAAGGAGAAGGAAAAAGAAAAGTTTTGGTAACTCAGCTAGTTTAGATGACACAGTAATTCCCAAATATTTGATATTTCCTGATTGTAATTGTAGACCTGAGGGATTCTGTAGAGAACAATTAATTGGTAGTATTACAGGATTTAGACCAATTTATAGAGTATTCTGAGACTTTTAAAACAATCCATTCTAGTAAACTAATCACTTGAGAGAGGCAAGTGTTTGAGTGCTGGAGATAAAGTAATACATCATCTGCGAAAGATTAATTTTATGCTCTATTTTCATGCCTTTTATAAATTTTTAATCATATTTGTTTGTCTGATTGTAGCAGCTATATTTTAGCAAAAGTGTCCCTGTCTGGTGCCCCTCTGGCACAAAAGTTTTGAAGATGTTTGATTAATTGTTCCTGACACAGTTTGTTGGGAAGCTGTGTATGTTTTAAATAATTTAAAAAAGGAATTGCCAAAACCAAATTTATGTAGAGTAGCAAATAAAAATGTCCAGTTTACTCTATCGAATGCTTTCACTGCATCTAAAGACAATATATAGGATTTAAGATTTTTGTTGTAGGAATAATCTATTAAATTCAGCAGTGTGCGTGTGTTAGCAGCTGACTGCCTTCCTTTAATAAAACCCAGCTTTGATCTGGGTGGATTATGAGGAGTGACTTTATCTAATCGTTTTGCTAAAGCTTTACAGATTATTTTAATATCCACATTTATTAAGGATATGGGACGATAGCTGGTCGCAAAACATAGATCTTTGCCTGGTTTAAGCAGGAGACTAATGGTGGCAGAATTCATGTTAACTGAAATTTGCCATTATCTTGAATTTCCTGCAGCATTCTGTGGAACGTATTTATATTTTCTAAAATATATTAAAACTATTTATTTTCTGAGAATGTGTTTATTTAAGAGCAAGTATGCAAATTAATATACACCTAAAAAAAGTACGCTTATTTTATATTATTTTCCATGTGAATCCCAGATTGCCTTTCCTTCTTTGCCTTTTCTAAAAAGTGCTTTAAATCAGTCCTAGCTGGTTCTTTATCCTGGGTTAGATTCTGAAGTTTGAAAAGGAAGCAGATTTAACTTTTTTCCTCGGTTGGCTGCCTTAAATTTATTTCAGACTCACAAGTCCCAGCCCTTTATGTGGATTTATTCCAGCATCGCCCTTCTAGCGAAAGGTTAGCTCAAAAGATGTGTGAAAACTGTTTTCAAGTTCAGCTGTCGCTGCCACCATAATCTCCACCTCACTTCCAGACTGACTACTGGCTCCATCACCTATATTACTGTAGCAGGGGCCAAAATTCCAGGAGCCCCAAAGCCATTAAGTTTGGCTATGCTGATTGGCCAAATATTTATTAATTATTATAATGATTGGTTATTTAGTTAGCACTTTTAGGGGCCCTTTGAAGCCAAAAGATAAATGATCCGCTCTGTCGGTGGAAATGTTCTGTTGAATGAGAGTCAATTGGTAGAAGTGTTGTTTTAATAATTCATATTACATATAGCTACATACTATTAAGTGAAACTGACATTTATAATACTTTTAATATGTATATATATTATGACTTTTCCCCTCCATATCTATGGGACTAATCTATGGGCCAGCTGCCACTGGTAAATGGGATGATTTGTCATTGAGTTAATATTTTTACTCTTAGGATTAGATGCTTAGATAATATGCACTTGTAATAAAGCAATGCAGTTGCTTTTTTTTTTTGAATGGAAATTGTCGGAAAGAGTCTCACTTTAACTCCTCAATTCAAGACAAAATTCACTTATTTTAAGAAAAAAAATACTTATTTAGATTAAAATTTTTGCAGTGTGAGAATCTGAGATGTTGAGTTTTCTTTTCCTCCTCACTGGAAAAAAAATCTAAATCTGATAAGTTATTTTTCTTAAAATAAGTGCATTTGTTCTAAATTGAGGAGGTAAAAGAGACATTTTGCCAATGGAATAAGACAATTTACATTTAAAATAAAAAAAACATAATTGCATTGTCTTATTTCAAGTGCATATTATGTAATTATCTTATTTTAAGAGTAAAAATACCTTATTCCATTGGCAAACTGTCTCATTTACCTACTTAAAAATAAAGAATAAATACACTTAATTTAAGAAATTTTTACTTATTTCTTGATCGCTTTTTGCAGTGCTCTGAGCTCAAGCCTGACATTTTGGCTAAATCTGCTGCAACATCAACTCCTCAAAGGGTTTCCCTCTAATCTTTCTTTTAAGAATGATGGACTTCAGATTGATTGGAAATGGTCTTAAAACCTTCCTAGATTGATGAGCAGCAACAGCTGCTTCTCAGAGTTCATTGCTGATGTCTCTTCTGACATGCTGTTAACTCACATGCTTGCTATGGAGATGCAGTTAGACAAACCTGCCTTTTTCATTAAATCGCTGTTTATTACTGAAGTCCTTCCAGGAAATAAATTTAGGCAAAATGTATTGAAAATGTAACATCAAACCAACTTTTTTTCTGGTGGAGATCATTAGATTACATCTTTGGTAAAATCCATACACTAAGGCTCCAAAAGTAAGTTTGTTTCCAAGTTTTGAAGACGCTTCTTCCCATCCAGGAAGCTTTTGTTAGGTTTATTCAATGATGATTATAAAAATGAATGTGTGCTTAATTTGTGCAACGGATTCTCCACTCCTGTTCATGATCCAGTCAGGAGACCATCCTGCCTTTGTCATTCTGATGGAGCATTCTGTCTTTTATGAACCGATCAATTGTTCTGTCAGAACAAATACTGTTTTGTAACCATGTGTTATGTTCTGTTAATAAAAGACGGGTTGCAGGAGGGGATCTGGGAAGAAAAGCTTTAAGTTGGGCTGTGCTTTTCCTTCCACCTCCTGCAGAAGCTGCTTGAATATCTTTCCTGTGTAGACTCAATTTCTATTTATTTGCAAACCTACATTTTGAATCCAACACTTTTTCAATTCAAAACGTCAGAAATAGTGTTGAGTTTGAGGTTTTATACAGCAGCCCATCAAGTTTCCTTGTTTTTACTTAGAAAATGCACCAGCGATTAAACGGGTCCCCCCCTTTGGAATGGGGGTCGCTTTGCTTCATTATTGTTAGCCTCCGCACGCCCCCATACCTGTCTATGTTCCCTGAAAGGGGGGTCGTTAAAGGGAATCTTTGTTGGTCTGGCTGAAAAGGCTTTAGGTCTTCTGTTCCTCGTAGCGCTGTAATCGTGATCATCAGCCATTAGATTCTTATAAAGTTCCCAGTGCTTACCAAACATCGTACTCACTGGAGGTGTCTATTAATGAAGATCATCCTGACACAGACTAACCCACTGACACCTTTGGCTTTAAAAGCTGCTTGAAGTGCTTTAAATAGCACAGTTAGATTAATTTGTCTGACACCTTATTTGATTTTGACTCTTTTCCAGATCTACGGAACGGCTCGGCGCTCTATTGGGAGGGTGGAGTCAGTGGAGGCTATCAGGTCCTGCTTTTAGACGAGGATCGAGGCTGGCTGCTGGTCGGAGGGAAAGACCACATTTACCTGCTGAGTCCCGACAACCTGCAACGCCCCTTTCAGAAGGTGAGGCGGTGAAACCGTCTATCTGATGCCTTCTGAGGGTTTGAGGTCTTAAAATATTCTTGATGCAGAAAGAAAAAACCTATGGAAAATTATGAGGGAGAATTATTCTAATACTGAGCCGATCTGGATCTCTGAGTCAACATTTACATTTTATTGTTTCCTTTGATACATTGGAAGCAGCATTAATGCTTTATCTATTTATTCTAAGTCTATTTATCAGTTTAAAAAACACTGGAATCGATTTTTATCTCGTAATTCGCCTTAATCTGCTTCCCCAGTTCCTAAATATTAATGTTAATGAGCATTGATGTTATAATGAGTCTTTGGTTGCAGCTATAAAGTTATGATCTGATATGATATATTGACACAGAAAGTGACTAAATATGATAAAACTTCATACTAATGAGAAATATATCTATAAGCTATACTTCAGCCTGTAATCAAAGGCTCATCAAAAATCAGCATTAGAAATTATTATTGCAGCTCTGAGGTCCTGATTTTGTTTCACAAAGATTTTTGTCCAGATAAACATTACCTTATAAAAAATATAAACTTTATTTAATGAATTTTCTGGTATCAGAAAGTCATCACAAGTTTGGGATCAGAAGTTAATTATTGTTTAATCAATATTTATGTCATTCTCTATATTTAGGTAACATCTGTTATTTTTCAGTTTCCATTAGCAGATATTGCAGTTAACATTTGATTGTTTATAATCTGTGTTGTTGATTGGATGTTCTCCATGTTCTCCATCAGATCCACTGGCCCGCTGCACAAGAACATGTGGAGCACTGCAGGCTGGCAGGAAAAAGTCTGGAGGTAAAATTTATTTCAAAAAGAAACAAATTAAAGATCATTATTTTAAGGGTTTAAGAGCCTGAAACCTGCTTTAAATCTTTCGTTTCTTTTTGTCATGTTTTTTTTCCTGTGTTTTGTTTCTCTTAAACACGAGGAAAAGTCACAGATCTATTTTTTGGCTCGATTTTCAGAGGGACTGTGCCAACTTTGTTCGCGTGCTGCAGCCGTTCAATAAGACTCATGTTTACGCGTGTGGAACCGGTGCCTTCCATCCACAGTGTACATACCTGCAGCTCAGCCACAACTCTGAGGTGAGAAACATGATCAGTGGGCAGTTTCTCTTTTACACGTCGTACTGCAACAATTCAGTTCTGCTACGTGGAGAAACTTCAGCTTTCCTGATTGTTTGATTGACTTGGATCGTAACTGGTCACATTTACTCAGTCACATTCACTTGATTAACATTTTGGAAACAAATCAGTTAACAAACTCAGAATCAAACACTCAACTCTGAATTGATCTAGCTTAAGGTTGGAAACTCTGGGTTTTCGGTTTCACATCGGATGCTGTGAGTTAGTTCAATTAACTTTAAGTCGAACCACTTAGAGTTGAGCACGTGCGTAACATGCAGGAAAAGCCATTATCAGTGGAGCCCCCATTTGACGAGTCACCATGACGACAGGCAACAGGAAATGCCTATTTCTCCCCACTGGAACTAGAGATTTTGATGCAGAAGAGAAAATAAAAATCAAATAATATGTTTAAAAGAGAGAGCACCTGCATTACAACTGAATGGGAAAAGATTTCTGTTAAAGTTAATGCAGTTTATATGCAGTGTGGCATGGCAGGCCGTTTTTGACATTTATTAAAAGCACTCTCTTAGAGTAAGATTCTTCCTGATCACAGTCACATTCCCAGTCAGAATTATAATAATAGATTTTATGAATTATATTTATGCAGCACAACAGAATTTTAGAAAGTAAAAAACAAGGTTGTACAAGTAAGAAGTTTTATATATCTATGTTTTCCTCATTTTAGGTGGCTGTTTTGACTTTTATTATTATTATATTTATAGGAAATACATTTCTTCTGATCAAAATAATACCCAGAAAGTCTATTTTAGGTCTAAAGAATTTCATTTTGTTTGCATGTCTGTCTGCTGTCTCCTTAAATAGGGTGACCAAACGTCCAGTGTTTCCCGGACATATCCGATTTCACTTCCTGTCCCGGCATCCCGGGTTTTTTTTAGAAAGTGAGAAATGTCCTGATTTCACCGCGCGCGACGAACGCCCGTTGGTGACGTGAATCCCCGAGCCAGTCGCAGGGCAGCCCTGTTCTTAATCCAGAGGCTCTGTTCAAAACCTGGGCTGCACCTCGGGCGACGCCGTCTACCTAGACTGGATCCTTCAAGTCCTTTTGAAAAATAAGGAGGCCGGAAGAGTTTTGGCTGTAAATTCAAGCAGGTCTCTTCCCTTCTTCTGAAGGGAGTTTGTACCGCCCGTATGCTCTTGTTGCTTAGCTTAGCGTGAAAAGCGACAATAATAAAGCAGGAAAAAGAATGAATTCCCGAAGTTTTCAAAACTGTTTATTTATTTATTTATTTTTAAAAAGTTAAAGTGAACAAAGACTACACCTCACAAAAAGAATCCAGAGTGGGAACAGCCAGGACCAACGACCGTTAGGAACAAATAAAAATCAAATGTAATGGATAGAAAACATAGTCAGTTAAATAACATGCTTTTGTTGTCATTCTGCATTATCTCCTGATATTTGCTGCTATTTTTCCAACATCTACCATATCATGTGCTTATTAATTCTCCAGTTTTAGATTTGTTACAACATTTTTGAGTATTTTATATTTTCAAGTCTAAGTCTTCCCTATTATAAGTTATTCTTATAATATCTGAGGACAAATGAGGACCTTCTCTAAGGTCCTCATTTGTGTGACTATTTTTCACAATCTTCTTTCTGCTGTGAATTTCACCATTGTGAGACAATAATAAAGGGATTTTCTATTCTATAAAAGGGTTAGTAATATATAAGTAAATCCAAACAATGTATCTACAAAAATATATCACCAAAATCTCTAATATTCAACAACAAAAATACTTAGCTAAGCATATTGTGTGCAAAACAACAATACAAAAATTAAACTTACTATCTTATATATGGCTCTCACTCTGCAGATTTATTATTAGAATCTGTCCTTAAATTACAGCCAAAACCCATTTACACAGAGTAACAGATTAAAACCTTTAGATAAACCACAAACATTACCCGCCACATATCTGACTCAATAACCATTAAAACAACTATTTTCATTCATTTCAGACGGAAATATTCACAGAGTTGTATTATTATATTAAACTGAACTTCAAATTTTCACAACTGTTCTGCGCCAAGTAACATTTCCTCTGATCACGGAGCAAATCCCGATGATGACACATTTGTTCTTTCAATATTCCTCATTTTTATTTCTTTCGTGCATCACACAGTAAATACTTAGTGGCTGTTTGACTGTTCAGTTGTTTTCTATGATATTGTTATATTCCATTCTTATAAATATGTCCGTGTAGTGCAGCAAATGCGAGGAAGGTGTGAATGTTGGTGACTTGTCTTGGTGTTAAAATGCAGGTGCTTCCATCTAACAATTTCTCCTGGCTGAACAGAGCAGTCAGCGGTGCACCTCAGTGCAAAGCAAACCTGGTAGTCATCTGTGAAAAGTGAAAGAAATTTTTGTTTTTTGGAAAAAAGTAATTGATTTTCAGGCAGTGAGGTACAAGTTAAAGGAAAATAACCCAGTATGGAGCCTTGTTTTACTCCTGAGGAGGTCACATCAGAGGTGAAAATACATTCATTGATGTTCAACTGAAAGCATGAACATTAATCATTTTAGATTTCTGAGTTCTATAGCCTAGAGATGTGGATTAGGTTATTCTAGATAAGTCCTTTGGAACCAGAGTCTGTTAATAAATGACAACGGATCTAAAATCTGAAATAATTTGCTGAATGTTGATGCTTTGTTGGTGTTAAGTATGTGCAGTGATGAGGCTGCAGGTCACTTTATCACTCACTCTTTCTGTGTTTGTGTGTGGCCCATGTCCCCCTCCCCTCCCTGTTTCCGTCCTGCAGAGGCCCACGTTCAAGTTGTCCCACACAGTTGAGTCAGGACGAGGAAAATGTCCCTTCAGTCCCAGAGAGCCCTTCACTGTCAGACTGACCGGTAGGTGACACCCAGGCTCATTTAACACCCTGCCACACACAGCCGGAGAACGTTAAGCAGCCGTAGGTCATCGGCGTCATGTTCTGGTGACACTAATGCTGTGCAGCCAACAGTCCCTGCACTGTCCGCCGTCCGGCTGCAGATCGTGAGCCGAGCAGAAACTTGTGTGGTCTGACTGAGTTATTTCACATCATGACGTCAGCCCCTGTGGACATAAAACACTGCAACTCCATTTATGTCTTCCTCACAAAGACAGACGTCCCAAGAGGATCAGATTATAACTCTGAGCTTCGTGTCTTCTGATGGATGTTCCACAGCTGGACAGTCTGAATAAAAAACATTAAATCAAAGCTGAATGTCATGAAGCAAACTTTTCCTTTCCTTAGACAATTAATTCTGAGTAAAACAACAAATGACACTAAAACTAACTAAGATATTTTAACAGCTACCTAATCCTAAGTCAAGTGTTTCTCAGCCTGTGGGTCGGGGCCTTTCAATGCATGGTCTGCTGTTCCTTTTGTCTTGTGATTATTTTAATTGAATTAGTTTTTTCCAGGTTGTCCAGCTTTAACATATTTAACAATAAATACAGAAATAAATAAATGCTCAATAAATAAATAAGCATACAATTAATTGGCCCCAAAATACAATAAATGAATAAATGTAGGTAGAAATTAAATTATACAGTGAGACATAAATGTATATTTCTCTTTTAATTAGCTACTTTATTTATGCATCTTTGTAATAATTACCTTATTTATTTATTATCTGTTATAAACGTTATTTATTAATTACTTTTTATTTTTTTTATTTATGTGCATGTTATAATAATTTTGTCTGTTTTAATCTTCCTTTGTATTTTATTTCCCTGTTTATTTCTTCAATGCTATTTATTCCTGACTGTCATTTTTACTGTTCTGGATAAATTTCTGCCTCATTATGCAAATGAGTCTTAGAGGGGCAGCTTCTGCCCATTGGTTGGTTAGCAGTAAGCTAATTATTACAAAGGTGAATAAATAAAGAAGCTAATTAAAAGAGATATATATACATTTATGTCTCACAGTATAATTTAATTTCTACCTACATTTATTTGTTTATTGTATTTATTTTTAAATATGGTAGAGCTGGTCCTCCATATTCTTCTACCTTCAGTAACTAGTTAATTGGAAACTATTAACTTGGTTGTCAGTAAATGACATCAGGTTCACTTTGCTTTTCAGGAAGACCTGAATAAACCCACAGAAATGAGCCCAAATTATGGTGCAGTAATAGTATACAGGTTAATCATCTCTTTATCTCAACACAACAATTAATTGTTTACCCGCGATAACAAGATAGTTATGTCATTATCTTGAGAGGCGAAGAAGAAAAAAGAAGACAAATGGAAGCCCGGCTCTAGGCTTCCAAAATTTCTGTAATTTCTGTGTTTTTTTCCCTAAAGCTTAATTTTTCCTTCTGAGTATCCAGCTGAGTATCCAGGGCCGTGTTCTTAGACCATTGTCAGTAAATTTCATTTTTCCCTCATGGATGATATTCCCAAAACTTCTCTTTCCTCCTTCAGGTCCCGTTCACACTGGAAAAAATCAAAATCTAGATGAGTCATTTTTTCTTAAAATAAATGCATTTGTTCTTGAATTGAGGAGGCAAAAGCGACATTTTGCTAATGGAACGGGAACATTTACATTTTAAAATAAGAACAATTGCATTGTCTTATTTCAAGTGTATGTTATCTAATTATCTTATTTTAGGGTTAAAAATACTCATTCCATTGGCAAACTATCTCATTTACCTCAAATTAAGGGTAAATACATTCAATTTAAAGAATTTTTACTTATTTCTAGATAATTTTTCCAAAGCATAAATGCGCTCTGTGGAACATTTATTGGTTTAGGTGCTGTTAGCCACCTGGACGGGCTTCTTGTGTGACTTTTGGTGATGAGGCGGCTCTTTAAAAGCCACTGGTTTAGATTAAAGAACTTGATATCCATTTGCACTGAAAAGGGACTGGACTGTTTACTGAATACTGATGAATTTCATCTGGTTTCCACCTTTCTTAGAGCTTCATGTTTTTGTTTTGAAAACTACAGCTTTATTCATCTGTTCCAGATTTCATGTTCAGTTTCCCTCCAAACTCAGATAAACATAAAACTCTTAAATGTTGGAGTTGGAAATGTTTGATTTCTCTCGTCTCATATATTTAGTTATGCGATTTATTCAATAGAAAATGTTTTTCCTCTGTTTGTTTCACCTTGCAAGGATGATAAAATGTGAGGGGTGGTTTCAGATAAAACATACTTATTCCCACAAATAAGCTAAATTGTTTCTTCAAGGTTTTTTTTTTTTAAGTTTGTGTAACTTGTTTTGACTTTGACACAACCTTCACAGAGCTTTGTCCTCAAGTAAGGGAGAGACAAATCCCCTGCTCCAGGTCAGAATAGGGCTGGATTACATAGAGCAGTAACGGCCGTATGATGAACTGAACTCTCTTCGTAAAGATAAGAAAAATAAAAGTTTTTGAGTGAAATCCAATGATCTCCTCATATTTAATTAGGCTGAATAATAGTTTAATCCTCTTTTTCCCACTCACAATGTTCAAGCATTACTTGTTCTCCATACTTTACAGCAGAAGGCAAAGACATAATGAATCTCTGCTGTCACTCCAAAGATATTTGCTTTTTCTGAGTTTTCTGAGTAGACATGGAGCTTTAAATGTTTCTCCTAAAGAACTCCACAGTGGGGCTGTTGACTGATTTTATACTGCAGTGCTCTTTGGATTTTAACCAGACGCAATCTCTCCTTCCTTCTACTCAGATGGCGAACTTTATGCCGGCACTTCTGTCGACTTTATGGGAGCCAACGCAGCGATTTTCCGCACATCCGTTCAGGGCAGCAGTCAGCATTACCTCCGCACTGAGGCCTACGAACAGAACTGGCTCAACGGTGAGCAGCTGGACGTTCTCTACATGTCACCTCTCCTAGTCACCTGATCCATTCAGGATTAAAAGCTAAACTGGAATCCATTTTCATTGCACGTCAGCATGAATGATTGTCGGTGATTCCTCCGTTGGCTTTGATCTCAAAAACAGGCTTTCTGTGTCCTCCCCAGAACCGGACTTTGTGGGCTCCTTCTCCATCCCCGATACTCACAGTCCGGATGATGATAAGGTTTACTTCTTCTTCAAGGAGAAGGCAGTGGAGGCCGGCCAGTGGGACAGGAGGGTCTACAGCCGAGTGGCCCGAGTCTGTAAGGTAAGATAAGATAGACTTTACCGACAGTTTATTCCTTTTGACTATTTATCAATAGTCTAAGGAAGGCACCAAAAGGAGGAAAAGGTGCATATGGTATATACAAACTACAAAAAATTAAAATCTAAAAAAGTAATTTTTTTCTTAAACCAAGTACATTTTTTTATTGAGGAGAAAAAATGGAGTACACCTTGCCAATGGAACAAGATGATTTACATTTAGTATTAGAAAAAAAATGAAACTCATTGCTTTGTCTTATTTCAAGTGCATATGTAACTCTCTATTTCAATCTTCATTTTAAAGGGGTAAAAAAGTACTCATTCCTTTTCGTGTACTATCTCATTTACCAACTCAGATTAAGGATAAATACACTTAATTTGAGAATTTTCACTCATTTCTAGAATCGGGTTTTCCAGTGCAGGTTTTGTCCACATATATACAGTTGATCGATGAAGGTGACTTTAAGGTTACTTATACACATATGGATTTGGTTGTTTTACAATAAAGTTTGAACTCAGGAGTAAAAGAATACGATTGAGGTAGTTAGATAACTACAACAGCTGAAGTCTAAACAACGCTTGATTCCACCAATCGGCAGGATTAGAAAACTCTGAGCATGTCTTCATGCTGCGTATCTGAAAACTGGATCATATTCAGATTCGATACAAATTTGATTAATATGCATGAATATTTTTGAGGCTTGGGAATTCCTGATGCGGCTTTATTTTCTTCATTCTCCACTTTTTATGTGGAATGTGGATCAATGGTTCCTTGGAGTTTGGCTGCTCTTTCATTTGTTGTCAGTCCAAGGTTCCTGAAAGACCATCAGAGGAGGGATCCACTTAGTTTGACCAAGCCGGACCCATTTACCTCCTTCCAGACATGCCGATGCCCAGCATGCTGTGATGGACGGGTTCTTAGACTTAGACGACTTTTTTAAAATGTCATTTTGCATACACAGAGTGTAAACAAATCAAAATTTCCTTTAGTACAGCTTTACAGACAGTAAATAAAGATTTCCATAAAGTTCAGCAAGGATCAAATGTAAACAGTGTGGGAAAAAAAACATGGTGCAAAAAACGCATTGATAAGGAAGTGCGTTCTGGACTGAAGCTGAATGAAAAGGCCTCCAGATCAGTTTAATAAAAAAAACCTCATGTTGCATATCTGTCTCTGTCCTGTTTCCCTGCTCCCTGACTTCCTAAAGAATGACGTTGGCGGGAAGAGGAGTCTGATCAACCGCTGGACCACCTTCCTCAAAGCCAGATTGGTCTGTTCTGTTCCCGGCCCGTCTGGAGTCGATACGCACTTTGATGAACTGGGTAACACTGACCCTTTCCCTCCTCTTCCTCTTCCTTCCTCTCAAACCTCTTATTTTCTTACCCAATTATTTTGGAATACGTCCAGAATCTCTTTAATCTGACTTTTACTGTTTACGGATAAAAAGAAAAAAAAAGTCCAGATCTTGATTTTGTTTTGTTCTCAGAGGACGTCTTTGTTCTGGAAACCAAGGATCCTCAGAACCCGACCATCTACGGCGTCTTCAAGACCTCCAGGTGAGAAGCTGGTTATTCATTTCACAGGTTTTTAAAAACATTTTCTTGAATATGCAGCAGGTTGATCAAGCTGAAACAGCAGTGAAGTAAACATCTAAACACAAAGAAGGAGTGGAGAAAACTCCAGCAGACAAAGTCATCAGTTTCCAAAAATGATAAGCATGTTTAGACTAAATGAGGTCAGGCTCAAGTTTAGTTGCAGGGCCAAGTACTCAGAGAGAGCCAAAGTATGCAGGAGGAGAACTAAAAAAACTCCATTCAGGAAAACAAAACAACTCAGAGAGGGATTTGAACCCAGGACCTGCTTGCTGCAAGACATCAGTTTAAAGTCATAAGGAAGTCATTTTTAAATGTCAAATCATTCTAGTTAAAACATGTATATAAATGTACTCTTTATCAGATGATATTGTCCCAAAATTTAGAACATTTCAATAAAAATGAAATCCTGTCTTAAAATCTGTGGGTTTTTCCGTTATCTTCTTCACTGACCGAGTTAGTTCTACGTCAGCCTGAACACCTAAATTCAGTCAATCATATATCCAGCGGTCATCTGTTAATCAAATGTTTTCGCTCATAGCATCTTGATTCATGTGTGCGCAGCTAATACACGCGAACGGTTGAAATCAGAATCCTTTCCTTTCCCATTGAGTTTAGTGTCCCAGTGTTCACGGGGATGGACGTCTGTGTCTTCAGCAGGCGTAGAGCTAACGTGAACTGGCGCAGCGCTTATGCAGGGTGCGGGCTCTAAACATGTACGGCTGGAAGCCTTCTACACCAAAACTAAGCTTCTGCCGCCTCTGGCGTCCTCTTCCACAAATATCTTCGCCCAACTTTCCTCCTCTAAATAAAAAATGGATACTTGAGGAGACTCATCCATCGACCTCCGACACTAAAATCTCACTCCTCTTGCATGTTTCCTCTGTCCATAAGCGTTCCTTGACGGTGTGGTTTCTAAGTCACCCAATTTAGTGCTACTTGGTCCCAATGGAATTTCCCATTGGGGAACCTGCTAGCAAACACTAAGTTGCTAACTAGTTAGCAAGAGATGCTTCCTCGAGCAAACCGATTTTTGCCTTTATCCACTTTCGTGTAAATTCGGGCACCTTCGGGAGAATTCGTAAATGTAGCAGTTGGAACAGCCGCCCCTACGACTTTAATGAGGGCTTTACTTTGATTTGATGCAGCTGTGAAGGCCACACTAACAGGAAGCTTGTTTCAGCTGTTTCTCCTGATAAAAAGGATGAAGAATCTGTTTGTTTTGGTGCCTAATCTCTGCTAGTAGAGCTGAGAAAACTTCCCACCTCTACTGTAATGGACATATTGCTGCTGAACTGAGCAGAAATACTGAACCTTAATGCAGCTCTTAAAAAATAGTGGGTCCTCTAAAATCTTTACTTGCATATTACTCTTAGAGAGGTCACATAGAAATGTAAAAGCAAACAGACATGTCTCCAGTTATTGTGGATAAATACCCTAAACTCTGCCGCTGGTGGGTGATGCAGTGTGATGGGCCGGCAGGTCACAGCCCAGCCTGTAAATCAGCCTCCGCTTGGATCACAGAGCCAAATAAAACCTTCAGATGAAATGAAATGCTGCAGAAACAGAGCAGAGAAGTTTCCCAGCAGAGCTGCAGGGCAGAGGGACAGATCTATGTGCTTCCATGATGTGGATCTGCAGCCTGAATCTGTTGGAAGATAAGAATCAGAGAGAAGATAACCTTCTTCCTCTGCTTCCATATCTTCCAGCGCTTTGACACTAACCAAACCATTACCATCCACACCCTGAACTCCCACACACAGCTGGATGGATCCTAAATCATAGAAAAAGGTTTAAAGTAGGAGATAAAGTCATGATAAAAAAAACTGTTTATCCTATTAAGGCTGTATTATTATCACTGAAGCAACACTGTTCACTATGTGATCCAGCAGCCGGTAGATCCTGCTGACCCAGGCAGGGATGGGCTCTTCCATTCAGTTCAACTCAGTTCAAAAATACTTGATTTTTCTCACAGGATAAAATTGTAAGTCTTATAGGTTTTCTTTGTAACCAGATTGTCTCTGCAGGCGTACCACTATAACAGAGGGTCCGCGGATAGGCGAATTAGGGTCCGGATCCGGACCCACCTGCCTGCTAATCCGGACCCAACCTGATTTAAGAAACATTTATAAATTACCGCATGTAATCGGACGAGTGTCTAACTTTACTTGTACCTCTTCTCCTGTTAATACGGTAAAGCCTCCGGAGGCGTCTGGGACCAGGCTACGCATGATAGAAATTAGCCAATGAGCTGCTTTGTCACTCAGGGCTGCTGCTGCTAGCTACTTCTAGACACAACAGCAGGCAGACCACCAGCTGGCAGAAGAGCCGGGCGATGGGAAAGAAGGAAAAGACAATGAGAAAAGAGAGCAGAGAAAGTGTGGACTGCTGGAAGAACTGTGGTGAACTGAGGTGAAAGAAAAGGAGTGAAATGGCGTGCTCAAAAGATGACCCTGCATTTTTGAGGATGTTTTGGCTCAACCTGCTGCTCTGAAGCAGGATGCTCCACCATGAACAGAATCAACAATAAATCTGGATCCAGGAGGCTGAAAGATGGGCTTCCTTGATATAATGCTTTAGAATGGCTTAGTCTCCATTCAAACCCAGGTTTAAAAGCCTTGCAGAAGGGCAGCCTAAAGCCCACTGCCAACATTAAGACCTTGTAAGAAAGAAAATAACATACTTATGATGATCCAGTTCAGGGTTTGAGAAGAAATAAGGTCAGTTTTTTTGCCATGACGGAGAATATGCACAAGTATGCTCTTTTTTTTTTTTGAAATGGGAACATTTCAGTTAAAAAATGTAATGTATAACATGGCTCCATTAACACCTCAGTTTATTTCAGTGGTAAATTCTTTTTAAAGTAACAGATTATAATGTAAAATGTCTCCGGACCTACTGGTTGTTGATTTCCGCTGATTATTAATTGGTCACACCTGCACTAGAAGATATGCAGCATCTTGCTTTAAACTCTGAAGGACCTCTGCTAGCTGTAAAAGTACACTCTGCTCTCTCCCTTCCTGTAAACGGCTTCCTTCCTGCAGAGCTTCAGATCTTTTGGTTCCTCACCTGCATCTCAGAAATAACAGGGCTGATCCCTTCAGGAACATCTGCTCCTAAAATATGCAATTAAACCAGAGAAGCTCTCAGTGCATCGACAGCAGGAACTGAGCGGCTCACAGGTGTGTAGGAGTTGTGGTTGATTATGAGTTGGTCTCGTTTCACATCCAAACCAGAGAATTATCTGCGGTTCCGGACTAAACGGCTGTAGTCCTGTTTCTCTTTGGACAGACTGAGTCTAAACATCCAGGTCCAACAGTCTAATGGACCTTCTTCTGCTGATTTGCTTTCCTCTCCCATAAGATATTAATTATAAATATTAGCTGAAAGGCACTAAAGCCTTCAAGCCTATGGAAAAAATCGAAACCTAGATAGGTCATTTTTTCTTAAGATAAGTGCATTTGTTCTTGGATTAAGGAGGCAAAATAGACATTTGCAAATGGAACAAGACGATTTACACTTAAAATAAGAAAACACATCTGCATTGTCTTATTTCAAGTGCATATTGTCTAATTATCTTATCTTAAAATTAAAAATACGAATTCAATTGGCAAACTATCTCATTTACCTCCTCAAATTAAGGGTAAATACACTTAATTTAAGATATTTTTACTTATTTATAGATAGTTTTTTCCAGTCTGGCTCGTCAAATACTTCTTATGAAAGAAAGTTACTGATCATTACTCTCTCCGTTCTCAGGCTGTTGTCTTGTTTTCGTGTCAGTACTGAGCTGGGTAAAAAGGCCTTTGCTTACTCTGCTACCTTTACATGGAATTTGCTGCAAAATAACCTGAAACTTAGTAAATTGGTTCCTTTGAATACTTTTAAGCTGAGAATGAGATGTTTTGAGTTGGACTCCCTCACATGTCAATGTTTTAATTGAAATTTTATTGTAAGTGCATATTTGGCTTTTATGTGTGTCTTTATACGTATGTAATGATGTGATGTAATTTTGATGCCTATCTTGGTCAGGTCTCCCTTCCAAAAGAGATTTTTAATCTCAATGGGTATTACCTGGTTAAATAAAGGATAAATAAAAAATAAATAAATAATGGACTGACTTTATGAAGCACTTCATGAGTCATTTCAAAACTCAAAGTGCTTTAAACCAGATTCCAACATTGATTGGACACAATAATATGTGACAGGACTGGGATTAGCTCTGGGATTAAACCCACAACCTTCTTTACCCAGGGACTGAATCTGTCTTTAACCTTTTTATAAAGAGAATACATTTTTAGGTTAAATTTTTCTCTAAAAAACTATTCAAATGAAAAAGGTGAGTGTTTTTGTTGGTATTGATCCAACGAACAGCAGATGCAGAAGAAACATCGTGACGCAACATCAATCAAATCCTCCAAATAAAAGCCTAAAAACAGCACTTCAAAGTTTACATTATAAAGCAGCAAGGAAACAGACAGTCATATAGAAATGACCATCACTGCCGCCTGTTACAGAGGGGATGACTGCATTGTAAAATGCAAATACATATAATATAGTCCCATAATTCCAGTAAACAATATCATTCTCTGGGATTAGAGTTTCTATTTATGCAGTGATTATTTCAAGGGAAGTTTTTCCTCCCTTTATCAGAATTTCATGGTTGTGTGGTCAGATTCATAATTGTTAAGAAAAATTCTTAATTATTGCGATATATTAAAGCTAAAGGGAAAGGTGACCATTTTTTTAAATTAAAACTAGGAGATCTTTTTTAGATCCTGTTAAGGATCCTGTTTTTTTTTTTATTCCTTTTCGCCGCCTCTGAGCTCTTATTTCAGCACCTTGATGACCCTGAAGGTTAATCTCCAGAAATCACCCAGATGCCTTAGTTCACACCACTCTTTAAATCAGAGAACACACCCTTATTTATCTGTGTTGATGTTGGAGCAGCTCTTAAATTGCACCTTTGCTCTCTTTCACCTTCGGCCGCCTGCTGGCCGTTAAAGGTCCCCTCAGACTGATTGGAATTCCAGGCCTTTATGAACCTGCAGTGAAGACTTATTGACGGCTCAGTCCTCAGTGTTGTTGCAATATGTCAGGAGGAATGTGGTCAGGTTACAGTAAGTTAAGGTTAAATCCAAAGTGAGAGGAAAGAATAGCATGAGTGTTGGTTCTGATTTAGTGGTCTGGCTGTCGATCAGAGTTCTGCCAACATTGAAAATAAGGAGGGGAGCGGCAGATAAGGAGGCAGGAGCAGGATACTCATGACAAATAATATACATGAAAAAAAAAATGTCTTCTTCTTCACTTCTAAAAATACTTAGGAACAAATCTATCAAAGATCTGAAAGCAGTTGGAAAAGTTAAAATCTAATTTTCTGTTAAAACTGTTATATTTGGACTTTTCCCCAAATTTTACCCGATAAAGCTGGATCAGATTGTCCCAATCAGCTGATAAAAGCCCAAAGATCAGAACTTAAACTGGTTCTTTTTAACTAACTCATTATCTAACCAGTGCTTAGGGTCATATTAAGGTATTTTTTCACCATATGGTCAAAATCAAGTTAAATGCACTTTACAGTTTTAAGAATAAATATATTGTTCTTTTTAATCTAATAAACAATAATTTATGTATGACAGTATTATGAGATTTTAATTTGTTACAGAATAGTGAACTTTAAATATTTATTTATCCATCAATTATTTAATAATAAGACAGACACACCGCTTCCCTTTTCTATGGTAAACTGGTTTTATTTTTAGGGCTTAAAGAATGTTTTTTAGTTTGAGCTCAGAAACAAGAATTGGACTTTGTTGTTTTTTCTCCAATACTGAGAAAAAGAAATTTCTTTGTGGTTCTTTTGATAAAAAATATTATGAATGCATAAACCTGATCAACAAAAGATTAAGTGAGTGCAACAACTGTCACTTGAGGCTAGATTTCTTCCATTCCATAAATGTCAGGAGCCACAAAAGATCCTTTTGAGGGCCCCAAATGGCCCATGTGGCCCTCTGGGAACTGCTGCATAGAAGCATGACAGCAGCTTAACAGGCTTGTTGAAAAGAATATGAAGAAAACACTGAATAATTTAAAATAAGCTGGTTATGAATGAATTTTATCCATGCGTCACATAAAGTAAATATATTGTAATCCAGCTGTAGGACATCCAAAGGATCTGACTATAAATAAGCCACTGACAGCTTTTAAATGTACAAGACTCGGAAAATGTCCGGCGGGGCCAGCGCCTCTCGTCAGACTCTGGTTCAGATGTGACAGACGTTTATTTCTGTAAATGTGCAGCAGCAGGTTTTCTGGAGGTTTTTTAACAAACAGAAAGAGAGAAAAAAAGTCTCCCAGACTGACGTTTGTTAAGGCAAAAACAAACTTTGGATTCCC
>JAGKQL010000041.1:43133792-43146206 GCA_018398635.1 Cyprinodon brontotheroides | reverse complement strand
CACACCCTGGACATCGTTCTTTAACTTCTAAATGTTTGCATCTCTCCAAATATATATACATATTTTTACATACCAAGGTCTAAATTACATTTAACACAAGTTAGAGAATCAATCCAAACCTTCCCCTCAGTGCCGCCATCATGTGGAACCTGCCCCAATGCTTTAAGCTGTCTCTCTTTCCACGTTGCTTGTCAGTATATTGTGTCTTCTAAGATTGATGCGCAGGATCCCTCCCCAACATGTTAATCTATATCCATTTGCCATTGTCTGTGATAAATATTTCTAACAGTTTCATGTTTTTTTAACCTACATTCAGCAGCTGAATCATTTACTGAGGCAGTTCTTTCCATCTGAATGAAACTTTCCTTTGGGGCCTTTTTCAGTCTCCGCTTTATTTTCTTTGCAAAGAAAAAGAACAGGATGACATGCTGTCCATCCCTGGTCTGACTAGACAAAGTTAGTCTCTCACTAACTTAAACCCTGCAGTAAGGATTTGAAGTTCTCCACATACCATTACTAAAAGAAATTACAGACAATTGGAGCAAACTGTAAAATGATTTGAATAAAAACCCTGAGAAACAGTCTAGCTTGTTCTCAGAACAATTATTTTTACTCAGGTTCACCTTGTGGCTTTGCAGCTCTGAAGCCTGAGTGAATGAAACTCAGCAGTCATAAAACAATATCTATAAAAAAGGGAATTAATAGGAGATAGATTGTTCATACTACAAAAAGCCATTCAGTTTATTTATCTCTTTGTCTCTCCGTAGCAACTGGGTTCAACCTGTCTGGCTGCTTTTCAGCTCACAGTTGTCACGGTGTCATTCATGCCTTCAGCATGATGAGTGTTTAGAAAGGTTCATACTTTCTGATCAGTGCAGAGCTGAAGGTTTCTGACAAACTTTGGAGAGAAACACGTCAGTTAATCTAAGTTAATGACAGCAGTTAAAGTAGTACTGAACATAGGAATAAATACTAAGCTGCAAGAAAAGAAATGCTCTTACATAAAAAAAACATCTATGCATGAAGAAGCAAAAAACCTAAATGACAAAAGCATTAATGGATTTGTTAAAACCAAGACAGAAAACATAAAAAACTAAAGCCTAATTAGGAAAACTAAAAGAAAAGTAAATAAAACAAGACTACATTTAAACACCAGATTCAGATAATAGGGAGAAAGATTAAACTTACACAGAAAAGAAAATAATAAACCTCAATAAAGTCTAAATTTGGACAGTAGCAGACCAGACAGCAATGTCTAGATATATCCTCTGCTACACTCCAAAACAACAGCAGCACGGAGAACATTTGATATGAATCAGGACAGAAGGATCTAATATTCAAGACGAGACAGACAGTGGGATAATTCAAAGTGTTTATTAAAACTGAAGCAGGATGTGGATCCGTGTGTCGGTATCAGCGGCTAGGAGGGGGCGCGGCCCTTCCTGGAAACTTTGGTTGGAGGAAAACACAGGTTAGTGACCATGATAATCTGATGGAGGGTTATCATTCATATGAATCACTAACAAGGTTTATGTTACGTTAAAAAATGTAGGTTCATAAAAGAGAAACTGAGTCCACTCAGAATAGGGATTAATGGCTTCTGCAGAAGGAGAGAGCCACGCTCAGCTACATCTGCTCTCTGGTGGGTTTCCTCAGCAGAAACCTTTTTATTAGCAGATCATAACACATGGGGTGGGTTACAGCTTTTGACAAGGCAATTGATCAGATCATAGGACAATATCTCCTCCTGATTGAATCACAGAATAAAGTGGTATCCCGATAACTGTGATTATCCTTGTACAAACATCAGCAGTTTTCTAACAAAGTTGCATGACAGTTTGCATTAAACAGAGTTATCATTTAATTTTTTAAGATTTATATGCACATACAAATTAATGTTATAATCATCATCATCGAATAAACCTGAAATTTCCCTCCTCTTGTGCATAATAAAACATCAGCAAGTATCACTAAAAAGATTTTTACTACACACATCATAAATGCATTACAGATAAGGGAATTCAGTAATCAAAGTTCAATATGTAAACCACAAAAATATGACAAGGATTAAAATGTAAAAGGTTTCAAAAACCTGTCCCTTGAGTAGGCAAAACCTCTCCAACAGAGGAAAATTCCTACTCGACCCTTCCAGAGGAAGCGATCATTATCCCTGTAACATATTACACAGTTGTAACATTATGAATATCCTCACCGTTATCTTGGTGGAGTTGAACATAAGTAACAGCTGAAAACTGGATTAGAGTAAATCCTATCATTCTTTGAATCATTGACTGGAGGCATGGTATTAAGCAACAAATTAAAAGGAAAAATATGAAGAACAATCCTACAAATGCTATCTTCATTAGCACCTGCCACCATGATCCCATGGTGAACCAACTTCGTCCATGGTGCTGGATTTGCATCGGAGGTGTGAATACTGCCACCACCTCTTGGGCACTGTAGGGATGACTTCGGTGTGGATCCATCAAAAACCATTCTGGTTTTCCTTTGTTTCAGGCAGTCAGTTTGAGTCCATAAGAGCAACAGTCCAATGGTCACCATCAAGCAGCAGAGCCACTTTATTTTTCCCATCTTCACCAGTCCCTCCAAGGAGGCACCCACTAACCAGGACGCTAAGGGACTGGGTTAGGTTGGTTTGTTCACCAGCGTTGAGACGAAAAGCTCTATATTGCGTAACCCCTTTGTAGCTGGGCTTTGCTACCTTAGTCGTGGGGTCCCTGTGAAGGTAACTGGGCTTCCTGTTGGGGAAAGTCTTTAATCAGCTTACAATGACTCTGGTGGATCCAAGTGTTTCTCTCCTGGATCTCTTCACAGCGGTGGGGGTTGCTAGTTGCACAATGTAGGGTCCTTCACACCTTGGAGCTGCCCAATTATCCCCTTGATGATTTTAATAAGTAATCTGTCTCCAGGCTTCAGGCCTTCCTGTGGGGAAACAAAAGGAGCTCTGGGCAGATTACATGTTTTTCGCAACATGTGAAGCCATGCTCTGCAAAAATGTTTAAAAGTTGTTATTTAAACCTGCTGTGGGATAAAATAGTTGTTGTACTATACTAATCATCCCCCCTGTTGAGACATGGCCTTGACCATGACTCATCACCGCTACTGTTCTAAATAGGCTTCGTGGTAAAACAGGTTTATCCTTTATCATAATTAAGCAATCAGACTTTGTAACTGCTCCGTCTCGTTTCCATTGTTCTTTTTCAGGTGCTGGAGCGTTTTTCTGCATATCTATAAGAATTTCTGTAGGAATTATTGAGCTGTCGTTTGACACATCTGCATTAGTCAGAAAGATTTGTGCTCTGGCTGCCTCCTTCACTGCAACATCTGCTCTATTGTTTCCTCTGCTTACCACATCTTGACCTTTGGTATGTGCTGCACATTTGCAGATAGCTATGGCCCATGGCAACAACACAGCTTTTAGCAGGGCTGTTAACAAGTCTGCATGCTCAACTTTCCTCCCTGTACTGGTCACCATGCCCCGACGCTCCCACTGTGCAGCAAAATTATGAACTGTGGAAAAAACATACTGACTGCCCGTGAAAATATTTACATCTCGGCCTGTTGATATTTCACATGCTTTTGTTAGTGCAACAATCTCTGCAGCTTGCCCAGAATATGATGATTTTAAGGCAGCATTGTAAAGGGTTTTGTGATTATCTACAATAGCAAAACCAACTCTTTCCTTCTTCTGATCTGGAAGCTGACCCATCCACATACAAATTTTCATTACCCTCCTGTGGTTCATCTTTTAAATCTGGACGCGGTTTGCAACACATAGTTGTCCTTTCAACAAAGTGGTGAGGGTCACCATCTTCTGGTGTGGGCAGCAAAGTTGAGGGATTCAAAGAATTACATCGCTGCAGTGTGAGGTAAGGCTGAGACAGTAAAGTGGTCATATAACTTGCTTAACCGTCAATTGTTTTTAATGATAATTTTGTAGAGCTAAGACAGTTGCTGAGAAAAGTTCTACTTTTAGCTATGTGAATTGCTGTTCTATTTCTCTGACATAGCTCTAGTGTGTCATAAAAAAAAACTTAAGAAAAGCTTAGTTTTTTTATAATGTGGAATCTAAGCCCTGCAGTAATTGCACAATTCTAAAAAGACATTCTTGTAACTTTTTACCTTCTTCTAAAATAACATGGCCCAAACAACAAACAAGTTTCTGCACCTGCTAAAATTTTTATAACTGGTTTTATACTTTCCTTTGCTTCACATTTTAGCAGATATTGTTTTATCCTAAGCCTGTATTGCAATTTAGGAACTATTTTAACTGGATCTACAGTTGTCAACAGTCCTACATCAAATTTTCCTGTAGACCACAAAGCAATTTAAATATTTTTGAAATAATTTTCATCAAATTGCGATAGCAAAGAATGCTGAGTTATTTTAACACATGCTAAATCTTGAACCTGGGGTTTTTACATTAAATAGAATTTTATAAGGCTGTTTCCATAGTTAGAAAAATAGACATAGAGCAGAAATGCTAAGCATGTTTAACAGATGAATGGGGTGAGTTGGTGATATTACTACATAAACATGCAAACTTGCAACCTTTTTCCTGTTTGAAGGCTGACATACATTCCTAGGATGTTTGATTATATGCTGATTTTACAAAAATAAGCCTTTTAGATGGTTTTAGCATTTACATTATCTTTAACACAAGTATTACAGGCTCCTGATTTGCATATAAGTCTAACTGCCTGTCCATTAATTGCTCGAACTAGTCATGTTTTTTCTTAATATCCCACATGCTCCATACACATCTACAATTTTAACCCCTCAAAAAAAAATGTTATTCCCTGTATGTAGCTTGCAAGAATCAAATTATTTTCTAGTGGTTTGGAGACCCTCCACTAGGAAGGCTGTCAGTCAGATCAATGCTATATATATTTATTTATTTGTTTATTAGTGTTTGCTTCTAGCCAGCACACAACATTTCTCCATTGATCTACTTCCACACACCATCTATTTCATACTTTTACTTCCACTTCTACAAGTATTTTAAATTACTTGGATCAATCTGACACAAACTTTCCATACCCCTTATGATCTTCTCTATACTCTTCCCTGAACCCATCCCTTTTTCATTATTTTACCTCCCTGGCTCTCTGTAGTTATTTTATTCTTTATTTCTTATTATTTTATTATTTTGGAATAGAGGCGTCCCTCAAACCCATATATTTTTTAAACCATATATTCAAGTGTTTATTTTTTGTTGGATCCTGCACTTCTACAAACTTCTAATCGTAGATTTCAAATTATCTCTAAATCTATTTTGACCTTTACCCATTTTAAAGAATTTAGTCCAGTACAAACACCTAGGGGTATTCTACGCACTGGATGTTTATTCAACAGGGACAGTACCCAAAAACTGTTGTGGTAATTTCTGCTTCTACCTTTTCAGGTGAGAAATTCTTGCCTCTGCATCCACAAGAGCTGTACTGTATTAAACCCTGCTGTTTTAGCATGAAACAACAGAACCCAACGGTTCGATTGTTTCCTCACACACTCTCACACACACTTTCATAGAGTCACACCTATTCTAAGGCCTATTATATTTTTTCATTTTAACCAACATAGACGCAACACACCTATCGTTACGTGTACACTTTGGAGTCTCAAACTCCAGGCCCTCGCACGCACCAGGATACCCTGATGCCATATCTGTTATCCTTGCTGCGGCAGCTGCAAACCTTACTATCTCGAGAACAACACAGAGTCCCATACTCTAACGCACAGAATACCCAGATGCCATATCCGTCAACAAGACTTGGTCTCGTAAAATATTGTTGCAATAACAGCTGTAACTTAAATGGTCCCAGACCAACTTTTGATCAAAAGATTTAGGCCTACCCTTTGCTGTGCAGAGCAGTCCTCAGCGGGAGTCGTCACCAGGATGCCCAGGGCAGGGCTGGACCAAACTGGCCCCGTCCGGCGAAGGGAGGACGGCTGTCGACAGATTCATGGCCTTGGTCCCACTTGGTCCTGGACAATTGGATCTTGACTTCCGGGTTGCGGCACCAAAATGTTACGTTCAAAAATGTAGGTTCATAAAAGAGAAAACTGAGGTCTGCACAGAATAGGGATTTTTGGCCTCTGCAGAGGGAGAGAGCCACGTTCAGCCACATCTGCTCTCTGATGGGTCTCATCAGCAGAAACCTTTTTATTAGCAGATCATAACACATGGGGTGGGTTACAGAATAGTGTTCTTCTGACAAGGCAATTGATCAGGTCATAGGACAAAATGCTCCTTCTGATTGAATGACAGAGGTCGACAGTGGTCTCCCGATAACTGTGATTATCCTTGCGTAAACATCAGCAATTTTCTACCACCGTTGCATGACAGTTTGCAGTAAACAGAGTTAAGCATCTCATTTCTTCAAAGTTCCATATGCACACATGTTATGGTCCGGCTCTTAAACCATAACAAATGAAAGGGAAGCAACGCTAGGGATAACTTAAAAAGGGAATTTATTTAACAAAAATCATAACTGGTTGGGGAAGAAAGGGAGAAGGGGGAGAGAGTGGCAGGGAGACAGAAAGAAAATAAGGGACTTAGTCAAAGAAAGTGGTACATCTTAAAGTGGATCTGACGTCATCTGGAGACACTGGCCAGCTGCCTCCACTTCCAATCAGCACCAATTAAGGAGTCCAAAACATGGAGGTTAGAGACCCAGAGGAAAAGGCCTTGGGTCGTAACACCCCCCCTCTTCAAGACAGGGTCCCCACTGGAACCCTGGGCAACCTGTACAATAACATCTGGAAAAAAAAAAGAAAAACAAAATTAAGTGCACTAACAATATCTCAGACCAGCTGAAATAAAACAAAAACTTAAATCCTCTCCGACCCCATCCATAACTCAACGACAGGTACCTTGAAGTGACTATTAGACAGGTAAGGAGAGAAAAAAAACAAAAAAAAACAAATTACTGACTTGGTGCTCTTGATAACGCATCTGCAATGACATTATCCTTCCCTTTGATATGATAAATATCTAAGGAAAAAGACTGCAGAAACAATGATCATCTCACAAGTCTTTGATTTGGACAACGAAAAGAATTCAAGAAGGTNGGAAGGGAGGAAGCCACCTCTACGAGACCAGGAGGGCAGACTGATCTCTGCCAAACTGGTGGTTTATTCTAAGTTGTGGGGGGGAAAGACATCAACATATCACACTCTGACAGGCGCATACTTCAAATAACTTCTATGCTTCTTAACCTACTACTAGTAGTATTAAGTGATACAGGATAGAAATTCTCATGTAAGTTCAGGCGCTTACAAAAGGGGAGTGAAAAGTAGTGGTGTTCTATCCGAATGGTCAGTTCAGTGAGTTCACTATAAAGTCCTCTGTTTGGTCCTCTCTCTATATATAGTTTTGAGGGGTTAGGAGTCACTTGCTCCTATATTTTCACCTTTTAAACCAGTGGTTCCCAAAGTGTGGGGCGCCATTGCATGGGGGGCGCGGGAAGCGGTATGGATGAATGAGGAAAGCGGTATGGATAGAATGTAAAAAAAGCAGCGCTTGCTTGACTGAGCATAATGGACAGTTGTGACACTGCAACACAATTTGAGAAGATCTACAGCAAAAGCAGGCTCACTACAGCCACTGAAAAGATGGGATGATTAAGTACAAAAAAAAACTCTCAAGAATGTTAAATGTTTTCACTCCATTTTGCACAGAGCCTTTTAATGTATAGATTATAGCAAAGTTAAATATTGTTACAAATAAAAAAAAAAGAAATATGTTTAAAAATAACACAGACAACAAAAGAATCACTCTTCTAATCTACATTATAGAACTATGAAAAAAAAATACAGTTACACAAAAGTGTTCCTGTAAAGATGGTGTTTTGTTTTGTTTGCAACCTGAAGTGTGAAATAAACTTCAGTGGACTTTGAAAACAAAATATGTGTATAGATTTATTATATCTGGTTGAACGATGAGTGTGCCCATTTTATTCTTTTTTTATTTTACTATTTTTTGTTGGGGTTGGGGGGCGTGAAATTTTATTGTAACCAAAAAGGGGCCCAGAAGAAAATCTTGGGGAACCACTGTTTTAAACAGTCAATAGTAAGAACAACATCCAGGTTAGGAAAGAAACTATGGACCGTCCTGCTGAATCCGTGCATAGCAGAGAGAATGTGAAACATGAATGAAATTTTGGCTGCAGGCTTCTAGAACAGAACTAAAAGACAGCAATGCTTATAAAAATGCAGTGAACGGCTGAAGCCCTCATATGTATATATAAAACCCAAAACATATGAAGTCTGCAGATACATCAGATTAATTAGAACATAGTATTTTTGTTGAACCTGTATTTGCTAGGTCCTGCAAATGTAAAGGATTAGAAACCAGGGAAGCTCCATGTGATAAACTTACCGCCTCCCCAACTAAAGACTATGCAGACAGTAATTCTCCACGCATGAGCTGACAATATTTGCCACCGTGGACAAGTGTCCCTTATTGAGACTTTTGGCCAGGTCCACTGGATAATCGGTTAGGACACTGGGAGCCGCCTTATCTGTACGCATCCCCCAGCACAAACACTTAAATGCACTTCAACTATAGCTTTATATGTTCTGTAAAAATTTTATCTGCTATAATCTGTCATCATTTATCCTGTATTATAACCCCAGTAATAAATCCACTACCGTTCAAAAGTTTGGGGTCACATTGAAATGTCCTTATTTTTGAAGGAAAAGCACTGTACTTTTCAATGAAGATAACTTTAAACTAGTCTTAACTTTAAAGAAATAAACTCTATGCATTGCTAATGTAGTAAAATGACTATTCTATGCAAATGTCTGGTTTTTAAAAGTAAACATCTACATAGGTGTATAGAGGCCCATTTCCAGCAACTATCACTCCAGTGTTCTAATGGTACAATGTGTTTGCTCATTGGCTCAGAAGGCTAATTGATGATTAGAAAACCCCTTGTGCAATCATCTTCACACATCTGAAAAACAGTTTAGCTCGCTATGAAGCTACAAATCTGACCTTCCTCTCTTTGAGCAGATTGGATTTGGAGCATCACACGTAATACCTAAACGCCATAATGGCCAGAAAAAGAGTAGAATCCTTCATCTGAAACTCAACAGTCTATTCTTGTTCTAGAAATGGAGGCTATTCCATGCGAAAAACTGCTAAGAAATTAAAGATTTCCTAAGGAACGGGTGTGTACTACTCCTTCAGAGGACAGCACAAACAGGCTCTAACCAGGTAGAAAAAGAAGTGGGAGGGCTAAATTGCACAACAAGAAGAAGAAAAGTACATTATGGTCTCTGGTTTGAGAAAAACAGGCGCAGCCTCACAGGTCCCCAACTGGCATCTTCATTAAATAGTACCCATAAAAACACCTGTGTCAACATCTACAGTGAAGAGGCGGGGGATCTGGGCTTCAGGGCAGAGTGGCAAAGAAAAGCCAAATCTGAGACTGTGTAATAAAAGAAAAAAAAGATTAAAAGATGGGCAAAAACACAGTCACTGACAGAGGAACTGGAAAAAAGTGCTGTGGGCCGGATGAATCAAGTTTGAAGTGGTTGGATCACAAAGAAGAAAGTTTGTGAGACACAGAACAAAATGAAAAGATGCTGGAAGAATGCCTGACACCATCTGTTAAGCATGGTGGAGGTAATGTGATGGTCTAGGGTTGCTTGCTTTGCGCTGGTGCTAAGGTTGGAGATTTGTACAGGGTAAAAGGGATTCTGAATAAGAAGGATATCACTCCATTTTGCAACGCTATGCCATACCCAGTGGACAGCACTTGATTGGAGCTAAATTTCATCCTAAAACAGGACAATGACCCTAAACACACCTCCAAATTGTGCAACAACTAATCAGAGCAGAAGCAGGCAGCTAGCTTCTATGGTAATGGGTGGCCCGCGCGCAGTCGCAGATCTGAACCCCATTGAGCTGTTGTGGGAGCAGCTTGACTGTATGGAACACTGGAGGTGCCCATCCAACCAATCCAACCTGTGGGAGCTTAGCTACCCAGGCGTTGGGTGCAATTTCTCCGCATTTCGCCTCAAACAAATTAACAGCTAGAATGCCAAAGGTCTGCAATGCTGAATTGTTGCAATGGGAGGATTCTTTGACGAAAGAAAAGTTTGATAAAAAAAAAAAAAAAAAAAAGAAAAATCTATTTAAATACAAATCATTATTTCTAAACTTGTCAATGTCTTGACTTTATTTTCTATTCATTTCACAACATATGGTGGTGAATAAGTGTGACTTTTCAGGAAAACACAACATTGTTTGGGTGATATAGCCTCTTACTATTACTCTCTGTTGCTTTGCACTTGTGACAGTGTAATGACAATAAAGTTGAATTCTTTTCTATTCTGTTCTACTGTATATAGCCATATACATATTATTTTGATATTCTTTGCGTTTCTTGCACTGCCCGCTTTTGCTGTCAAGATGCAGAGGAGGGGAGATTATTCTAGGTCATAGCCCAACAAAGTGTTCACCACACCCTGGACATCGCACCTGTCCAACTGCTTGTTAACACTTAATTTCTAAGCAGCCAATCACATGGCGGCAACTCAGTGCATTTAGGCATGTAGACATGGTCAAGACAATCTCCTGCAGTTCAAACCGGCATCAGTATGGGGAAGAAAGGTGATTTGGAGTGACTTTGAACATGGCATGATTGTTGGTGCCAGAAGGGCTGGTCTGAGTATTTCAGAAACTGCTGATCTACTGGGATTTTCACGCACAACCATCTCTAGGGTTTACAGAGAATGGTCCAAAAAAGAAAAAACATCCAGTGAGCGGCAGTTCTGTGGGCGGAAATGCCTTGTTGATGCCAGAGGTCAGAGGAGAATGGCCAGACTGGTTCGAGCTGATAGAAGGGCAACAGTGACTCAAATAACCACCCGTTACAACCAAGGTGGGCAGAAGAGCATCTCTGAACGCACAGTACGTCGAACTTTGAGGCAGATGGGCTACAGCAGCAGAAGACCACACCGGGTGCCACTCCTTTCAGCTAAGAACAGGAAACTGAGGCTACAATTTGCACAAGCTCATCGAAATTGGACAATAGAAGATTGGAAAAACGTTGCCTGGTCTGATGAGTCTCGATTTCTGCTGCGATATTCGGATGGTAGGGTCAGAATTTGGCGCCTACAACATGAAAGCATGGATCCATCCTGCCTTGTATCAACGGTTCAGGCTGGTGGTGGTGGTGTCATGGTGTGGGGAATATTTTCTTGGCACTCTTTTGGGCCCCTTGGTACCAATGAGCATCGTTGCAACGCCACAGCCTACCTGAGTATTGTTGCTGACCATGTCCATCCCTTTATGACCACAATGTACCCAACTTCTGATGGCTACTTTCAGCAGGATAATGCACCATGTCATAAAGCTGGAATCATCTCAGACTGGTTTCTTGAACATGACAATGAGTTCACTGTACTCAAATGGCCTCCACAGTCACCAGATCTCAATCCAATAGAGCATCTTTGGGATGTGGTGGAACGGGAGATTCGCATCATGGATGTGCAGCCCACAAATCTGCGCAACTGTGTGATGCCATCATGTCAATATGGACCAAACTCCCTGAGGAATGCTTCCAGCACCTTGTTGAATCTATGCCACAAAAGAATTGAGGCAGTTCTGAAGGCAAAAGGGGTTACAGTCTGCACTTTATTTTCTTTGCAAAAAAAAAGAACAGGATGACATGCTGTCCATCCCTGTCTGGTCCTGGAAGTCAGACATGTTCAGAGTAAAAATGAATGGTGGGAGTACTGTCATGAACTGTGATTCTACTAACTACTTGATTGGACGGCTGAACCTTGAGTCTAACAAGCTATGGTCTGTTTGCCACTGGTCATCTTAACTCTTCATCCTCACCTCTGGCTTCCCACAGGGAAAATTAAATGCGGCCGGAAATTTAAGCCCCTGTGTCCCGGAACCGACACTTAATCGCCATTAAAAAATAGAAGAAGACTTTTGACTTTTAACAGCACTTTATTTACACAATTCAAACATATAAACAATTGACGTAAAAACAAGAGTCTGTTAAAAATCACTATTAAAGTGAAACAAGTGTCAGTTAAAATCATTAAATGAGGAGCTTGTTAATAACAGTGGCATCCTGTTGCGTTTTAGTTTGATTTCTGGTATCTTTTGGGCAATTCATTTTGTGTGCATTTTGAAAACTTTAAAACGTAGTTTAAATGTCTTTATTCCTATCATGGTGTTGTCTGTTGGACAGTAGGATTGAAAATAGTTTGCACTTTATGGTTCAGGTTGTGACTGTCCTTGTGCTGTGAGGAAGTATGTTCTTTAGCCCAGCTGATCTTCACAGAGAGCTGGTGAACCGCTTTGTGGCATGAAGTGGATACAATCATCTGATCCTGAATGTCAACAAAACAATGAGATGATTCTAG